>VZTA01029345.1:1031-24620 GCA_013398855.1 Mohoua ochrocephala
CTTGGCTGGGATGGGGCATGGCTGGGACATGGAGGTTATTCTGTGACACCTCACATCATTGTCTGGGCGTGGGGGAAGGGCTGGCATCAGGGTAGTGTGGTGGAGGGAGTGATCAGGTATTGTTGGGTGTTTTTCTGCTGCTCAAGACAGACTAAAACTAGCTATAGCAGTACTAGATTTGCATGTTAGTTTGTAGGTGTTATTTAGGAATGTTATTATTGAAGCTTCCATCTTTTTAAACAAAAACCTGGACCCAGACCTGTTGCCATAAGATTCACAGGAGTTTTCATAATATATGATCTGATTTTCAGTTTGGACTCCTTTATAGCTCCGTGAGTTTTAATTTTGCTGTTATGCTTTTGCCTCTTATTGCTTCCCTTCCCATACTTGAAACAGGTTAGGAGTGCAAGGGAAGGTGAACTCCAGGCATTCTTTATTTAAAAGTATTGCCTCTGTGCAACATTTTTGCTTTGCGAAGCTTATGGCAGCACTAAGGATTCTATCTTTCTTTTTTTCTTTTTAATCTTTCTAGGTCTTTAAGAATGTGCATGTGCTTCAGTCTTGCCAGTAGCTTTATAGCTTAATGAATTTTAAAAAGTGGTTTTTTACAATCATGTGCTCACAGTATTGAAAGATTGTGGTTACAGTATTTACATGTCTGTCCTTCTGATCAGTGTTATCTATGTAAAACCAAACCAACTTCTGACAGCTTTGCTCTCACATGTAGAAGCTATTACATAGAAAGTATTTTGGAGAGGACACTAAAGTGATGTTTATTTAGTCACTTTGCAGTTAAGGGGATAGTTTTTCACATACGCTTATTGAGAAGAAAATTTCCTTCAAAACTGGAGAAATTTTACCTTTTAGACAAGGTAGATTTGCAGCTTTGGTGTGTTCTCTACAGCCTCGTAGTCTGTCCTTTTAAAGCATTGTGTCAAGAGTCATCTTGAAGGAATTGTTAAGTAGTGACATCTGGTTGCTGGAGAAGCTGGAACATAAGGAGTACTAGTTTTGTTGGTTGCAGATACTGCTTTATTTAGTCAACACTGGCACAGAATGTTTGTACTGTTTGATACCGAAGGTTTGATTCTCCTGGTATGCATTTATCTAGTATAACGACTGTTTCAACTACTGTGCAGATATTAAAATATGCCTGTATGGCCTGTGTAAAAGATTTTCCCAAATACAGCTGTTCAGCTTTCTAATTTAACTTTTTTCAGCATTCAACAAAAAATGTTTTCTTTTTCAGGGTGGATTACAAGAAGTGGCTGAGCAGTTAGAGCTGGAAAGGATAGGACCACAGCATCAGGCAGGATCCGATTCTTTACTCACAGGAATGGCCTTTTTCAAAATGAGAGAAGTAGGTGGACATACTGTTTCTATTTCCATGATAGTAATGTGCTGTGATAGTTACGTGGAATTGCTGATTCTGATAAGTCTGTGGTATTTTAAGGAGGTCTCTGAAGGGCCTCAAGGGTCAATCCCTTCTTCACAAAAATGAGACCACCTGTATTTTCCCCTGAGTAAGTGTGAACCAGCCTTACTGATTCCCTGCTTTGCTGCTGTGAGTATTTCTTCCCAATTCCAGCCTAGGCCTGACTTGGATTTTTTGTGAAGTTTTGTTTAGGGGTGGTTTTTTTCTTCACCTCTTTGCAGGGTGCCTTTTTTTAGGTGGCTGCTGCAATGAGTTATGAACTGCTGAAGCCAGACTCCTTTCTGGGCGACTGTACTCAAGCCAATGGTTTTTCTTTTTTAAAGCTTTTGCTCAGTGTAATATCTAGCTGGTATTTACTGCTGCTTGTGGCAGGCTGGGAGGTGGGGAAGGAGTGTTGACTAACCACTTCTAGCTAAACTTTCGGGCTAGAGGTATATTAAATAATGACTTACAGGCTGCTTTGGAGAATTTCCATGCATTTCTTTTTCCTCGCCACTGAGTGAAGCACAGTTTAACTAAGGTTCTAAAAGATTACTGGTCAGTTAACACAAGGTGTACAGCGAGGACAGTCGGGTCTTACAAGCTTCGCATTTCCTGGCTACTTGTCTGCATGCAACAGGACAATATTACAGTATTGAGCATTAGCAGAACAATCAAATGTCAAACAGGCCTCTTCTGGAAAGCAGTTGCACTGAACAAATGCCAATGCATCAGAACGTGGCATTCTTCCAGCAATTCAGTGTCATTTACCATGGCAAAATAGATGGCACTATCAAGCCTCATCTTTTAAACATGTTAAGTACTATATGCTGAAGTCTACCTTCTGGAATCCAGCCTTTTGTGTGAAGGAGAAAATGACCATGAGATGGTGACAAATATTAATGACACAGCAGGTGTATAGTAAAGAGTGATGGTTTAAGGTGGTTTGCTCATCCTAATACTCTGTTCTGCCTCTGCTGGAACTGTTGCAGTTGTCAAGCAGGTCATGGGCTACAGATGCAATAAAAAGGATTACGTTTCTGGTATGACCCAAGCCCAGTACAGCTACCTGCTGTCTGCCCGGTGTTGTTAAACTTCCACTCTTGAATTTGAAGCAAAATCCAAAGCAAAGAAAGGGAAGCATATGATAGTCATGCTTAAGATACAGCCTTTCAAGTTAGTTTTCTAGAGTAAAAGTTCAGTCTTTAATGAGATGCAATTTGTGTTAAGTGGCAAACTAGCTGGTTGAATTTATTTACTTAAAGCTTTTACCAGAAGTAGAAGTTGCTGAGGGTTTTTTAGTGCAACACACTTGCTTAATTAAGCCAACAGACACGGACTGATAACAATTTTTTTTTTCCTCCGTACCTATAAATACTCTTTGCAAATACAGCACTTCTAAATAAGAGCACAGTAGTAAGCAGAGAGAAATACATTTAATGTAGATTTTTAAAGCCTTTTCAGCAGAGTTCAGTGTTTAAAAATATATTTCTGAGTAAAAAGACTTTACAGGGCTTTTAGAGGCACAGGATTTTGTTACTAATTGCTGTGAAGGAGATGGAACTTGATTGCTGGGTCTTGGAGTGCCAGCCAAAAAAGTTGCTGATCCTCTTCTTTCCATCAGGAATACTTAAATAATGATACTACGAGAGTAAAGTTGTTACTTTGGGCTTTTCCTACCTGTTTTATTTCATTAGGAACTGCTGGAGATTGTAAAACTTTTAAATTAAAGTGTCTGATTCCTAGAGTACAGAACTTTCCGTCCTGAGTGTGCTGCTAAAAGCAAAGCTTGAAGGGAGAAGTTTTGAGCTGAGTGGTATATACAGGCCTCCATGTTTAGATGGTGTATTGCATCCAATCTGTTCCTGCACACTTCTGCCTGTCTTAGATTTCTGATATTGGTGATGACTCAGAATGTGAACCACCGGGGTGTCCAGGATTGCCGTGAAGGTTTTAGGATGAACAATGTCCATGTGTGTGTGTCTTCTTATCTTTGGAAGACAGTTTGTGATTTTGTGCTTGAAAACCTAAGTCCGAAAGGCTGAGTATCAGAATATCGTGGGGTTTATTTCGTCTTCCACTGAAAAGTTCCATTTGCAATTTAGACTTGTAATGTGTAAATGCCGTCATGGTACAAAATTTTGCTGTTCCTCATTAAATGAAATCCCCCTCTGTGAGGAGCTGAACATGCATCTTTCTGTAGTTCTCTAAACTCTGTAATGGGTTTTATGCTCGTCCTCCCCACCCCCAAACCTATATAATATAAATCAGGACATAGCTCTATTTCAAGACAGAGTATGGTGAAAACTTCACACTGAGGAGAGGTAATGATGATGGATGCTAAGCATATGCCTGTTGTAAGAAGCACCTCAGAAATCAGGTGGAGAAATACCTTTGTTGCACTTGCAGATATGTGAATGATGACTAGTAACACAAAATTGTGAAAACTTTGCATTTGGCCCTTTAATTGGGAGAGGTGCACAGGAAGACTGATTGTATTTCTTGACAGATTTAAATAATTGTGTCAAATAGCACATTGTAATAATGTATTGAGATTAAGTGTGTTATTATACTAATTATATCATCTTTTGCACCTTGGGATTTGATATCTTATTTAAAAGGAAAGTAATTTTAAAGCCTTTCTGCAGTTCTATTGAAACGGAACCTTTTCTTTTGCAATAATTCATGTCTCTCTTTTAACTTTTTAGATGTTCTTTGAAGATCACATTGACGATGCCAAATATTGTGGCCACTTATATGGTCTTGGTTCGGGGTCATCTTACGTACAAAATGGCACAGGAAACGCTTATGAAGAAGAAGCCAACAAACAGTCATGACATGAAATGAAAGGCCGTCTTTTTGACCTCCACATGCTTGTATATAGGTTTTATCTCTGGTTGAACCCCTTGGACAATTAAGGCTTTTCCCCCTCCCCCTTTCTCAGCACACTTTCTTTTCTGCCTTTCTATGTACTAAACTTGACTGTTCCTATCACAGATTTTGATCTTAATATTGATACGTCAAATTTTCTGGGTTACATTTTGGCCTCTTAACAAGCCCGTTTGTAAAGAAGCATGTATAGGATCAGTGTGGCAGAGAGAAGGGGAAAGTTGAATCATAATGAATATTCTGGTAAACTTACCTACATCGTTCTTCCAGTTTTTTGTCTTTCCCCTCCCTTCTCTAAATTAATTGGCTCTGATTATAACTAACTTCCCCCTTCATGTCTGTTCCTTCCAGTATGCAGGCGTTTTAGCTATTCAAGATTGTGGACCATCAAATTTGCACTTTAGAGAGCGACTGACTCAGATCCTCTGTTTTATTTGAAGTTTGTTTTGGTTTTTTCTTTTGCCCTCAGCTAGAAAACAATCATCTGCCAAGTTCAGCAGCTTCAAGCTGTATTTCCTTGGTATCTCAACCCACGCAACGGGACTTATTTGCTGCATAATCTCTGTTTGTTCAAGCAAAACAAACTACTGAAATCATAGTAATTGCTCTTACTTTACTAGTGTTCGGTCATCTTCCAGCACATCCTGCACATGTCAACTGCTGGTTGGCCTGCTGCTTTAAAACCGCTCTGTGATGGGGGAAAGAGGCTTGAAAAAACAGCTTTACACCCTTCAGGAAAAGAACAGCTATGACTTTAGCCTTTTTGCCATTAAGCTGAGAGTTGAAGGATACCGGAAAAGTAGGAGTCTCGTAATGGCACACTTCCCTTGATTAACCTCGTGGCTTTTATTCTAGTAATGTACACCTCAGATATTTTTTATGGAAGTCCTATTTATTATGTACTTGATTTCATGATTTTTGTAAGTCAGTTTAGTTGAAGATAAACCCCAAAGATCTGAAAAAGTACTATTTAATTGAATTATTGAATTACAAGGACAATGAAATCATGCTTTTTTGTAGTTGTTACAAAGACAGATGTTACAGATATTTGTTGTAAGACAACAAAATATAAATAACTTACAGCTAATAAAGTTACCTGAGGAGTGTAATGCTAGTTTATTTTTGAGTATATCTTACAATATATTTTAGATATATTGTTTTAAAGGACCCTAAAGTATGTTCTTAACTCTGCATAGCATGTATACAGAGCAGTTGTGCAGGAAGGATTTTTGGTATTGAATAGCTAAATACTAGCCTGAAATGATGGAATGCGTGACATTGTGTGTCTGTGCGTGCGCACGTGTGTTTGACATGGAAATCAGTGGCAGAAAAATCTCCAAATGTTCACCAATTACTCTGTTTTATCTTGTACTTAAAAACAAAAAATCAAACACCTTTTTCTCATTGAATTATGATGATGTAACTGGGCGGTCCTTTTTAAACAAGTAATTTGCATAACAGAGGGTATTTGTTTTTAAAGCTTTTGTAAATAAAGGCCTAAGAAATGTTTTCTTACATAACAACAGACTGGTGGTTTTGTTGCAAAATTTTTCCTGGAATGTGATTATTTAGTCAGTTCAGCTGTGTTTTGTTAGGCATGATAGTTCTCTTCTACATGCTTATAAAGGGATCTAACTCGCTGCTCCCTGACCGATTCCACATTCAGAGCAGAATTGTGTTCGTGTGTTTCCAGTCATTTAATTCTTACTGTCCTGAGTTGCAAGAGTGGCGATTGCAATGTACTTCTGAGGCATCCTAAAATCCCATTAGTAATTTTATACCATTATGCATTAGATGATGGTGACTTGTTTTAACTTCAATTGTCTTTGGCTTTAAGATAGTGATAGTGAAAGCAGGATGAGTTCTTACTGTGGCCTCCAGGGAAAGTTTGCATACACATGGAATGAAGAACCCCTGAAGTTTGATGCATTTGCTTTAAAGTAGTAGCTTTGCCTAAAGCATATGGATACAGCTATCTCGTTAACTTGAGCAGAATGACTCTTCGAAGGACTTTAATGGGTTTTTGTTTTGAAGTAACTTTTTAATCGAGGATCAAAGGGAGTTTTTAGAGCCTTCTGAATGTGTGCCTACAGTAAAAGTTCTAGTGCCGATGGGGATGTGCTTTTGAAGTGACTGCTGAGCATCCCATACGCTGTGCTGTGCTTTTCTTTTCTTTGCTTCCTGTCATAGAATCATAGAATGGTTTGGGTTGGAAGGAATCGTAAAGATAATCTAGTTCCAACCCCCCTGCCGTGGAGAGGGACACCTTCCACTAGACCAGTTTGTTCCACTAGAACAGTATTTGACTTCAAAGAATTCTAGTCTTGAGTTTTCTTCCAGTAACAAAAGCTTTTCTCAAAAGCCACTGGTCAGCATGAAACAGATGATGCTTTATTCTGTGAGAGAACTCTTGGTCTGATCACTGTGATCTGTCTGTTGAGAGTTGATTGCAGCTGGGGAGACATCTGTGCATCATTCATTTCCCTGGCAAAATTAGATTTAGTTTCCATTAAGGAGTGATTTAAATTGTGAATTGTAGAGATTATGAAAAAAGTAATTTCTTATGTGTAGGACCATTACATGTAAACTTCAGAGCCTGAAATACGTTTCCAAAGTGGCCAGCTTTAATTGCTTTTGCAAAAATTAATGTGCAGGCACAGTTCCAGCTGTCTAGACATGCACCTTTTTGTTCAGAGACAAGAATTCTCTTTCTAGGCCTCTGCTTTTACCAATCCATTTAAAATACACTGTTGTTGAGTAGGTTTGTCAGAAGAAATGCAGTATCAAAACCTGTTATATTTGATCTTTCTATTTTTAATCCACTTGTATTTTTGGCTTCTGGAGTCAGATGAGTGTTCCAGGAACCTTATGTTCTCTGACACTATTTTTTAAAATATATATAATTTTTATTTTAAGCATTTAGTTCCTTTCCTCATTGAAACTAGGCAAGAAGCATCCTTGAAGTGGAGGAAGATAGGTCTGGAACACATTCAGAGTATTTAAGGCTTTTTCCCGTATTAATTTGTTGATGACCTGTAACCTCTTGACATCCAAGAAATTTCTCTTACCTTATCGGACTGGTTACTCCATGCTCAAGAACGGTTCATTCCCTTATTCAGAAAATCCAAGAAAAGTAGCAGGAAGCCTGCATTCATGAACAAGGTGCTTCTGATTCAACTCAAACCACAGAGAAGTGGAAGCAGGAGATGCGACACAACACTGTCTGAAGTGTGGATGAAGGGGTCGGTTTAAAAAAGCAAAGTCTATCTGAAGTTGATTCCGGTGAGGGACAAGAAAAGCCTGTACAGGGACATCAGGAGCAATGTGACACTACTGCTAAATGGGGGCAGGAGACTTAAAAAGGACATGGAAAAGGCCAAGCTACTCAATGCCTTCTTTGCTTTGGTTTTTACTCTTAGGACCTGCCTTAAGGAATCCCAGGTCTCTGAGATGCCTAGCAAAGTCTGGAATAAGCAAGAATTATCCTTGGTGGAGGAAGATCAGATTAGGAATGTAGAAACAAACTGGACATAAAGAAGTTCTGTTTTAAACTCCCAATTGGTTTTTCAACCTTGAATTAACGAATAACTCACTTAAACTAACGTGCACTGAAAGAAAACACTTCTGTACTGAAGCAGTTTTTAGAACTTCCCTGGAAGTTTAATATTCATGTCAATGGATTTAGGGTGGTGTGGGTTCATTGCAGTTTATTAACCTGTAAAATAATTAAGTGAAATTTTAAATAAAGCAGACTTCTCAAGATTTTTATTTAACACCACCATGTCAGCGACGGCAAAGAAAGCCAAAAGCCTCCAGTAGACTTGTGGGTATTTGTCTGACTAAATTGTTGAGTTTGAACAAAATCTCACAAAGAATAAATCCCAATCTTTACATAGAGTAAAATCAGTTATCTCTGTGTACTTTTCTATTCATACCATGAAGTTATTTTTCTGGTATATCTGATGTTTAGTGCACCTTGGTTGGTTCACAGGAGATTGTTTTATTTCCCTCTTGCATGAGGGTGTTATTTGGTGTTTGTTTCCCTCTTGCACCACCCTCACACAGGTAATGAAATGAGGATGATTCTCCTGCATTATTATAGCAGTCTTGGGTTGGGAATAAATCTGCCTATTGATGCCAACTGTGAGGATCTGATTTCTGCAGAGGCTGGAGTTGTCCTTCCCCTGCCAGCACAGATGAGATATTATTTTCTGCCTCTGTTGAAGTAGGGGAATTGTCTTGCCCAAGTGTGCTCTTTCCTGTGCTTGTAAGACACTTGCCTCAATTAATTGTGTTGGATAATGTGAGGGAGAGCTGGAGAAAGGGGAAGGGGAAGTCTTTTCGCTTCTCTGTGTATCAGGTAGAAGTTGGCAACAGAAGAACTTTTTTAAGCTGCGTTACAGAAAATGTCCTTTATCGTTTGTAGGGCAGCAAAGCAGAGCTGGGGTTGCACTGGCAATACCCTTTCTTTACTTTTCATCACATAATCGCTGAGCTTGGCAAGCTCCCTGTTTCCTTCATTCTTGTCCCTCTGCATGCTCTGGAGAGTAGCTGTACTATTTATGATAGTGTTTCATATGAAGCTACTGATTTCTACTATTGTATCTATTTGAAACACCGGCCAGTTACATCTCTTGATGCCATGGAGAAAATAACTGGAAACAAGTTCCTGTTGTTCAGGCTGTAACACAGTTTGTGTGTGTTGTCTATTTTTGCCTTTACAACAGGAGCTCTTTCTTAAGCAAACTAAGAATTATTCTATTTTCAGAAAAAAAAAAAAGGAAAGTGACTTCATAAAGTGATGACTGTCAGGAAGTGTTGGGTCTGTTCCAGTTATGCCAATCAGTTAAACTCTGAGCATGCAGAGGGGGAGAAAGGGGAGATAGCTCATGGCACACTCTTCCAACGGCTGCACTCAAACTATTGGGACCATCTGCTTGAGATTACAGTGATCGAGGATGAAGGATGTGATCAATACCTCAAACACTGGATTTCAGGATGACTGAGTTACTGTATTTCAGTGATGAGTGACAGCTTGGTGAAATAAAGGAATTATCTATCTAGAATCAACTTTGGGAGGGAGAAGAATAAAGAGAACTTAAGTACTGATCGTACATTTCACATTAAACATTTTTAATCTGGACTTCTATGGAAGGGAAGGAGAAGAGAGAATGAAAGATGACAAAAAATTTAAAGAGGGAACAACTAAAAAACTGCTGAGGGAATATGGCAAGGCTTTCCTTAGGTTATGTCAGATGTTACTTACTCAGTTTCATCCCAGAAGGCTGCTGCTTTTCCCATCCTACTTCAAGGTCACTGATAAGCAAGTGATAGATGCAAATGAAGTAGCAATAGAGGCATCCCACCACCCCCACTGCAGAGCAGCACATTCTCTTTTTTTAATCTTGTTTTGGATGAGTATGTTTGTGTATGGTTCAATACCATTATTTATGGAAGGGTTTTAAAAACAGGATGAGCTCGGACCATATACTGCAGGTTATGCCTGAACTGGAAGAGGTAAAAGCTCCTTTCATCTTTACATAACTGTTCTGCAGTTTTAGAGGTCCCTGAGCAGACAGTCTCACTCCTCTCTGCACAGGAGGTGGATCCAGCACTTTACTAAGGAAGACTGTTAGGAAAGGGGAAAGTCAGGCAGCTCTGAAGAATCTGGCATGGCAGTGAATGGAGAGCCCTCATGAAGCAAAGCTGCTGTTGGTGAGTTTTCTTGTGCTTTCTCTAAAGTACAGAGGGTTTAAGACACCCCCTCCCCCCCTCCTTTTTGGGGGGCCAAAATTCCACCTTTCTGACCTTCAACAGTGCTCAAGGGAGTGCTGTCTGCCCTGCCAGCATAAAGGCATGGGGTATTTCACCCATGAATGATGATAAAAGAATTGGTTCCTTCTCAACCTCTTTCAGTGTCGGTGTGTTGTGAGGTGCACCCTGGAGAAGGGAAATATACCTATACAAGTCCAAGACTCCTGGTGAAGGGGTGAGGGGGGACATTTACAGCAATTGTGTTGTTAATGAAGCCCTAGTAGAGATGTTCTGCTCTTCAGGTACACCACCGGTAACACTGATGGCAGTGTGTCAATGACTACCACATCCATGACATGCTGAACATGAAGCATTTATTTATGTGAGCAATACATTAACAAGTGGCAAAGTTATACACAATTCATGTAGAAATATATTTCCCCCCACCCTTCCACACACCAGTCAACTGAATCAGGGGAAGAACTCTCAGTCCAAATAATGATGAAAACCAGCTACAGCATTCCGTGCACTAAAAGAAACTTGCTTCCTTTCTGGAGTGTCCCTCACAAGAGATACTCAAGAACCATCTGTATTTAATACTGTGCAATGTGCTCTAGGATGAGCCTGCTTGAGCAGGGACCAGGTAACCCCAGTGGTGGTCCCTTCCAACCTTAGTCACTCTGTGATTTTGTGTTTCATTCATTACCTGCCCACTCATAGTCTACTAAAGAACTTTCAGTCTGTAACCTAAACTGGACAGTGTTTTTTCTCTCCAGTTAAAGAATTAAAGTGCGTAACAGCAGCTGTGTCTTAACTGCTCACCAAGATCGTGTTCCATTTTCTTAACAAAAACAGTTCTCTGTGAAGACTTTGAGCACTCCATCACCAGTACATCAACTGACATAGAGTATGTGTGTACTACTTCCGGTGCACACATTTTGGGTTTGTTCTAAGCTACAAATAAAAGAAATTTGTTACTCATGTAGGGAGCTATGGTTCATATGACTGTTTACATATATACAAAATAAATTTAACTCTGTTGTCATTTGGGACTCAGGCCCATCTGAGGAGTCTGCAGAACTCGTTCAGTTTCCACTAAAGCTTGAAACACAGTCATACCTCTAGACAAATATCAGGGATAGTATTTTCTTTTTAGCAAAAAAGTAGATTAGTAACTGTACAGTAGGTAAAAAGCACTCCTTAAAAAAAATACAGAAATTACACAAAAGGCTGTAGTAAAGTGCCTAGCAAGAATAAAAAGGACAGGAGAATCAGTGTAAGCAGACAAACAACATTGCATCCTTGTTACCCTGACTTCTTCACAAATTCTCCTGCATGCATTGTAACACTGACAATGGTCAGTATGTCAAAAAGAGAATTTTCACTTTGTTATAGAAAGTATTAGAGAGTTTAAAGCCAAGAATATAGTCATATCATCAGAAATTATACTTTGGAGCATGATTAGCTCCCTTTTGTCCATACTCTACACAGTGAGAACTGCCAGGAGCCCTCAAAGCCTGCTGACAGTGCTCTTCATGGAGACACAGCTCATGCCCATCCAGAGAGCAGATGTAGCTACAGCCCTCTGGCTCAGATCTGCTCAGTGTTTACCTCTGAGCCACCATCCTCTCTTTCCCTTTCTCCTCCCTTCATCAGTGTCTGTTTCCCACGCCTCCACCAGTTTTCTGTGAGGGGGACAGCCTCTGGCTGCAACAGAGCTGCAGATTATTTAGGGCTATTGTGCTTTCCGAGACATGGAGAAGCCAGGCATTCCTTGATCCCTTATCCCTGTCCTTTCTCTACACTGATCCCCAGCCTTAGTGAGAGATCTCAGAGCCCTGGACACAGAGAGGCTGACACCTGTATTAGAGAGATCCATTTCCATGACGCATTTTGCTGGGGAAGAGATCTTTTGTCTTTACATAAAAATATGGAGCAAGATACACTGAAGCTGAATTTCAACTTTCTACTCAGTATTTTTAAATGCATGCTCCATGACAAACCACCCTGTGACTAACTGCATAAAAAACAAGACTCTACAGATAGAGAACCTGAAGTGTTAAAAAATATATTTTCCCTCTCCCCCTTATCCCTTGACAAGTTCGCCTTTAAACAAACACGAATACGAGGTAAGCTGACAGAACAACACTGAATAAAGAGCTGCAAAAAATCTTTTGGTAACTAGATCTCTGCAGGCATCATGTAAACTGTATGCTACCTTCATGCTAGTTTAAAAAAGGTGTTCTACATCAAGGGATCCACACTCTGGCACTTCTGGCAATAAACAGATGTTTTCAGGCTGGTAAAATTTTGAGATTTAAAAAAAAAAAGTAAAATAAATACATTTTCCCTCCCTAGAAAAAAAAAAAAAAAAAAGCCACATTTTGCTACACCAGNAAAAAAAACTTTTCCCCTCCCAAAAAAAAAAAAAAAAAAAGCCACATTTTGCTACACCAGCTATCACTTAAGTTGCAAACCCAAGAAAGACAAATTTTGAAGTTACCTGCTGGTAGAAGAGTTAATGATAGTATCTTTTGCTTTCAGAATTATATCACTTAGTCCTGCTGCCAGTTTCCTAAACACATGACTGGCATCTTTACACTGTGAACCAAACTACTAAGTAACTCAGGTTTGACAACAGAAGCACTTTTCTGTTTCAACTGAACTCAGCATAGTCTGAAAGGTTTTCACTTTTTTTTTTTGACTAGTCTTTTTATCTAGCCCCCTAGAAAGCATAACTAAATTCCTCCTACAGTTGTTTTCAGAATAGAAATTTGCATTTAAATGTAAACACCGATACCATAAATGTAGTGTATACAAAAGGCACAAGACAATTAGATTTGTGTTGCTGAAACTTCCTTGACTTTGAAAGTTGAAAATGCCTCTCATTCTGGTAAGTAAACTCTGATCCTAAGAAAGCTGCTAGCTCCTAACTTAATTGAATGGGATTTCCTGTGTGCAGCAGCTTGGCTTTTTGGTATTGCAATCAAAAGTCCATTGTCCTGTAAATGCAAATATCACAAGTTATAGCAGTAAGTCTCCTTGACTGTACATGGTATTCATTCAGTTATGCAGTAAGAAAGGCAGTGTCTTGAAGAAAAAGTGAAAAAAGAAATCTGAGACAAATATTGATTAATAAGAAATTAGGAGCTTGAAAGACAGTGGCCCTCAGCAACTAACACAGGTTGGTAAAAAGCCTTCTGGATCATAGTTCAGGGCCAACATTTGCTTCCCAAAGGGGTTAAGGGCTCCAAATGGGACGACAAAATCCCCATTTCATAGGGCTATTCTGTGCAGCTCCCATCAAAATCCCCAGCTGGCCAGTTTCATTCACGTATTACCCATGTGAACACAGGCTTTTTATCACACCACTGAGCAGTGATGCACTGTAGCATTCAATTAACCAAAGGATTTTTTTCCCTCTCAGCAACTTTTCAAACTATTGGTAGTGCAGACCTGAGGGAAAACAGAGCTTTTACAAAAATGTTTTCCAAAAAATGTTCCAAAAACCGTCAGACACTTCACTTAGGTCTTCTTATCTTCAAAAACTGCTTATCAAGGGCTCAAAAGAAAATACAGTCCACCAAGCCACTAAACTATTCCTAATTAACACTGGCTGGTCTCCCAATTCATAAAGCCAGTAGTGCAAAAATTTGGTTTTAAAGTCAACTACTTACAACAACTTGAATTAAAAGGTGAATTTTCAAAACCAAGCCAAGAACATGAACTGATAGTAAGGAGGTCCCATTTTTGTTGTGCTGAATATCAAAGTAAAACCAGCCACTGAATTTTTACAATTGTAAACACAGACTCTTCTTTTTTTCTACTTTCCATTACTCAAGCATCCTTCACCATTCAAACCCAGTAATTTAAAGTTGAAACATCCTTTATATGGTTCAGAAGTAGTATGTTTAGTTTCGTGTTTCAAGCAGTGACATGGAGACAGCTAATCATCTGTCAGTTTGTTTTCTGAGCACATCCACAGAGGAGCAGACAGGAGCAGCTGGCCAACAGGGCTGATACTGGGAAGAACGCATCTTCCTTCCAACAACAGCTTGTTCCTAAACTGGAACAGAACATTAATCACAAAACACATTATTAGAATCAAAGAATACTTAAAAATTATGTTATTGTAACACGTGTCATCAACTTGAAGGGGAAAGTGACCAAGAGCAGATTAAAACTTCCCCCCTGAAGAGGAACCCGGTAGGACTGTTCACGGTTATGTTATTAATCTACTTCAGGATGACAGTGGTAAGTACTGACTACACAGCAAGCAGGCCACCAGTTTATAAAATGACACGAGCTATTGTTACAGTACTTCCAGGTAGCAACATAATTAAAAAACAATTCTCTATTACATCAGTGTACACCACATCTGGCACTTTCAGTAATCAGTCCTCTGCTGAAACATGAAGGATTATAGGATACAGGATATTGAACAGATCTTTCATTGGGACAGAAATTCTAATTCTAACACATTGGCAGGGGCTGCGGACTGTATTTTTCATATCTAAGATGAAATTATGTGGTTTTGTTGTGGTGACTTCAGCAGCTCGATTAGAAGTATTCTATTCAATCCCTGGGAACAAATGTAACTCAAATATTGTCAATAAAGAAATGAAGTTAAATGCAAAGTAGCTGAAAGAAGTTTTTGCATAAGGGCTCTTATTCCAGCCCCCATTCCAGTATGTCACATATATGTAGACAGGAATCTATCTTTTTTGTTACTTCTCCAGAAAGTTTTAACTGCCACATAGAAATATCTCAGAGCTAAGGGTACAACCAATCTGTTGCTTATGCTCATGCCAAAGAATTACCAGTCCTTACTACCCTTCTGAAAGTGCATGAGTCCATCTGAGGCAAAACCAACTTCCAGGAGCCCCTTTATGTGGCTTTAGACTCACTCTTTGGAACATAACTGCCATAACTGTGATAGTCTCTCTTTAAAAAGCCACCTTTCAAAATGGAGGCTTGCAAAAAGAAAAAACAACACCAAACAAAGCCCCCAAACCCCAGGGAGTGAAGTAATCAGACTGCAAACACAAATCTTTCTCAGACTGGACTAAAAGGAAAAAATAATTTAAAAAGAGCACAAGATGTTTATCAAGTTAAACGGCTGGGAAAACCCACCCACTTTTAACATCTTTAAAACAATCATAGACCATGTTTGATATTCAGAGTAATCTGAATGACAAAGTTCCAATAAAATGTACACACTCTTCAAAGAAAGATTAAAGTTTAAAAACTACTGCCTAAGTAAATAAAGTGTTAGGACTTTAGAAAGTAGAACGCCAGCCTAATAAGACTAGTTGCAATTAATGGTATTTCTGTAACAATCCAAGAATCTGTTGCTTTAAAGTCTGTCTCCAATGTTTTACTCTTGATTAGTGATGTCATATAAGACATTAAACTAACTGAAGGTAGGTAATTTAGTCTTTTCCAGAAGCTGTTGTTTTGTTGAAAGAACTGATGGATTAAACAGGGCAGAAATGCAGCATTTTACATTTTGAACAAAGGGTCAGAAATGAGGGGTTTATATTCTATTAAAATAACATACACAGAGCAGTGAAAATTGCAGACACCGTCTGAGTCGCCTTCGCTCATCTCTTTAACTCTGTTCATCTGACACCCACATTTTCAACACCTCTAACACTTCATACCATCAAGTTTGCAGATGTACCTATATCTGGAACTGTGTCTTCATCACTGAACACAACGCCAGAATGTAAGGGCCAAGAGGTTTTTAAATGTCTTTTGTGAACCAAACTGAACTTCTGGGAACTTTTTGGTACAAGCTATGGGCCCATCTGTTGGTATCTGCACACCTGCTAGTTTTATAATTTGCCTTGACAGTGCAATACCATTCCTAACCTAGGAACAATCGCTGCAGTTCCCTGATGGCTTTCCATGCCTTTCATCTCCTCCATGAGGGACCATGAGCAACCTCGCAGCCACAACAGCGTGTCCAAGAGTCACATCACACATAAATGAAGGACAACCACGTGACACACATTTTCAGGATGACTGAAAAGGTGCTTCCAACAGCAGGGAAGAAATGACCTTGCTGGAACAGCTCCTCCATACCAATTATTTGGTATGCAGAAATTCTTAGGGTTGGAGTCAAACTTTTTATAAGGTTTTGAATATGAAATAGTTTAACTCCATAAACTTTGGTGGAGTTAGCAATATTCAAGTACTAGAGTGAGTATGATGATTGTGTTCATTCTCCACAACCCAGGGTAAAGATCAACTCCTGTTATGTACCTAACAGAATTTGCTAGCTTGCTTCTCAAACCTGCTTTCTGAGAAGTCTGCGTTGCAAGATATTAATGCAAGAGATCAAGAAAATCTCAGCTGTTTTTGACAACAGGTGATTAAATGCTCAAGAAGTCATATGGACACCTTTTGTCTTCAGTAGGCAGCATGTTTTTACTATTAAATAGGATGCAATTCACGACCTGACTCAGAGCAAGACACTAATATATATATTAGACTACATCCTTCTTGCTTCATCATTTGATAAGACTTTTATCTGTTTTAGCAGACAAAGCTATGATCTTTGCATTCAATACTAAGAACCAGCCTAATTTTCAAACTTAGTGCTGCAAATATTGGCTGAACAGCTTGAACACTCACAATTTCAGTATCTTTCTAAAGAAAGGGAATAATAGTAATAATAATAACAATAATAATATTATACTGGACTATTAGCTAAATGAGTATGAAGATCAAACTAATTTGCAAACATGACACATCGAGAAATAGGAGGCTTAGTTTAAGACTATGTATTCACGTGCTACTACACGTGGTAAAAAAATTAATTGAAGAAAAGAAAACAGGAATTGTTTTAGTAGTTTTCTTTTGTGCACTCTTCAATGGTAAGGAATGAGTGAGTAAAATATTAAGTACAGAGAATATTACCATACCTTTCCTTACATAGTCGGATGTTTCTTTTAAGGGAAATTAGGTTTCATTTTCCATGGTTAATGCAGGATTGCTCATACCTTGAAAGACAAAAAATAGTATTCCCACAAGAAAAGGTCTCATGTCAATTTCAGCAAATAACACAACCTTGAATTAACAATCATTTTAATGTCATTACACTATTACCAAGTCTCTTCCTGTCCTGTGTCTATTACACAGCTTTTCACTAGCTGCAAATAAGTGTTACCTCTTTCGTAAGCAATTGGTTGTCAAAATTCTATCAAGCCTAGCTTAAAAAAACAATTAGCACCTACTGGTTTCAGTGTTCTCAGTATCCCTTGGTCAGGTTTGGGAAAGGCACAGCAGCCTGATACATGGAACTTCCTACAAGCATGTATTTAAAATTAGCTTTGTGAATTTGGGTTCATGAACACAAACCACGTAACCGTGGTCATTGTTACACTATATCCTCCAAAACTAGTTTACACAACATAAATCATCGCAGCATAAGTCAACTCCTTACCAACTTTGCCCTTTTCAGCCTTTGCAGTAGTTTCTGACCAAGATGGTGTATCTGTAAGTAGGTGGCTCTGGGAATCACGCAACGGCTTTGCAGGAAACAGATGGTTCTCACTGTAGTGCCAATAAAAAGAACATTAGTGAGCTGCAGTAATTTTTCATCATCTTACCACACATTACAAACAGTTTGTCATACGCAGTATTTTCCTTACCTTACCTTGCTTCTTGTCTGACGAATCACTACTTTTTTATCATTACATACATTACACTGCAGTTGTCACAAATGCAAGCACACTCTAAAAAGCAACTCCCTAGCACAGGGATTTTTAATTTGGCAGCTACTGTATATTAATACATGTACTTCAGCCCCAAATGCACTCTTGACACGATACATAGTGGAGGGAACATCTCCAGAATCTCTTTCCTAATGTAAGCTACGGAATGCTGGGCTGAGATAAAATATCAGTAAACAGCTAGCTGAAATATCTTATGTCTTTTATGAATAAAAGATTGTCAATATGATTCCATTATCATTTCTTAGCCACATATTCAAGTCTACTATACTTATCACACTTTTCATTGCATTAATGTTTCGAAAAAGATGCAATATGAATTTATTTAAAGGAGCATATGCATACTTTTCACACTTTAAAGACATCATGTCCATAAGGATAAGAATTAATAAAACATGTTCTATTATCAGCAGAAAGAACACTCAATATTCAGCTTCCTTCCTGTGCTTTGGCACAAAGGCCATTAGGGATTCCCTTACATGAAGCAGCTTTCACCAGGCAAGAAGCAGCAGGCGTCCCCCAAAAGCCATGCAAGGTAATGCTTTTGTATCACAGGCAGACTGACTAACCATCTCCTGTGTATGCAGAATGGAATGCTGCTGATATTGATTGTTAGGCAGGTGTGGAAAATTCAGGTCCTGGGATGCCACTGAACCGAGACAAAGCACATCAGGGGAAAAACCCACCCCATCTCATTTCCATAAATTTAAATATAAATCTGAGGATTACCTGATTTACAGCTTAACTGTTTAAAATCTGACTTGGATTTATTAAAAGGATAATCTTCATTTCCCTACCATCTTTGAGTATATTATACATTGTTTTGTTTATGTGTGCACAGGGAAAAAAAAATCGACTATTTAAAATGAGTAACAAAAAGCAGATTACTTTTTGGATGATGAATTAAGTCCACCAGGTGTGGAAGCTTGCTCAGGATCCTGATTAACAAGGCAAGTTGGAAAGGAGCAACCATCCCCTAAACTGAAAAATTCAGAATTAGTGTCATACGTACAAAAAACTCTCAACTCTGAAGAACTTTTTTTACTGAAGTATTACTATACCTTATTTCAAAAAACTAACCATCCCCCAAAACTCTCTGGATCCCGATTATTCAACAGTTTAAACAAATGAAGCATGAGGAACAGTATACCTTGAAAACACAGGCAGCAACCAGTATTTCTTCTCATCACCAAACACCTGCCTTAGGTTTTTGCTGAAGCCCAAGCTAAAGCCATTCTTATCCGTCCTGTGACGAAATATGGGAGCTCTGAATACCTCTGAAAAGAAAGAGATTCATTAGACCTCTTTGCAAGTTAGCATGTTCAAGCCTCCCACCAGTATTTAGGCAATTGCACTGCAGGCACCATCATCCAAGAGGAAAGGCGGTACCGCCCAAATGACAGAGAGAGAGAGTGAGTGCACTCTCAGAAGCCAAAGTCAGTGCTACACAGGCACTGTGCATACGGAGCAAGCCCAATGGCTGAGGAAGGATGCCAAGTCTCCTTCACTCTCCTCCCTCACCAAGGCAAGGAACAGCGAGGAGCTCACTTCTTAAGAACGCATGGTATGCTCATATGAAGATTTCAGCATGTGACTGTGCCACAGAGAGTGTTCAAGAAAGAAAAACCTAAACAAAGGGTTTTATTACAGAAAAAGTAATGGAAAAGAAGAAAAAGTTAACCTTCTTTAGCAGCAAGACTAGATTTTAACACCCTGGGGTATGAAAATACTGTGTGTTTTTACCACTGCATAAAGAAACATCGTTGCTCGTAGACCCAGATTATTCCCCCTGGACGTCCAACCTAAATTTCTGGAGAAGAGAGCTAAATATAGCTTCAAGTGTTGCAAAGTGCCTGAAGCAGAATATTCATTCACTTTCCACCAAGTGACTGATAGCCATTTAATTGCCCTAATTGGCTATACATAGCAGGCAAGCTATGTCCTGATGCCCTGACAGTACAGCTCCCACAAACCACGTCAGAACCATGCTGAGACTGTCCTCCTGCAGCCAAACCTCAGCTAGGAACTGCTGGCAATGACCTTCCACATGCAGTGTGCATTACTTACAACGGGTTTTAAAGAAGGGGGAAGGGAAAATGGGGGCACCCTTTTAGATGACCATGTTAGGCTAGGAAAAGAACTCCCAGGATGATTTAAGCAGAGTCACACTTAAAGCTATCATGGCTTCATGACCAAAATTGCATTTTTAAGGCTTCACATATTGAGCAATTTCCCAAAGCAAAACGGGAAGAGACACCCAGATTTTTCTGAGTAACTTAAGTATGCAGGAAACATGTTATATTCCCAGTATGGGATTCCATTTGTTTTGAAAACATGAAATGTTGAATTAGAAGTGTAATGTATAATGGTTACCTCTGAACAAATTTTTTTTCACTAAAATTATAAGATGAGTTTATAAAAAGAACACTAATTTATTTCCATTCAAATAAGCATCTTTAATAAAACTTTTCTCTACTTATACCTAGACAGAAATTAATACCAGTAAAAAATTGTTCAAAGTCAATGATTTGTTAGAATACTGAAGAAACTCAAAAATCCTAGAGGAAATCTTAAAGTAAACAAGCTTTCTTCCATTGATACAGATATCTATTCTCAAAGTTTCCCATTAATCACCAAAATCATCATTAATCATCATTAGCAAATCCAAAGAGAACTGGAAAATACAGGTCAATTCATTGGCCTACTTTAATTCAGCTTACGTCAACAGGAAAGCATTTAGAGATTTAGAAATTTTAATGACTACATTGCAAACTGGCATTTTTACAGTCCAGCATACAGCAGAGAAGAGGCACTTAAATCTTCTGCACTTTCTTTTACTTATTAAGATTTGTCATCAGACACGTGTGCACTCCAGTGGAGGGAAGTGGGGGTCTCGCGCTGCTATTCGATGCCGTTATTTACGCTGCCACGTAGCAGAGCCGCAGCACGCCTGCTTTGAGGATTTTAAATTAATTCACAACACAGAGGCCTTTCTATGCATCTGTGGGAGACAGTTCTACAACTGTGAAACTGCCTTTGGGATCTCCGTTGTTCACTTACTACTAAATATGGAAGCACTGCCTGCTCTTCTGTCACAAGTCAGCTCTGAGAGAACTTTGGTTCTGCAGGGGGCAGGGGTGGGAACAAAGAGCTGGAGCCACTGCCCTGACTGAGACACCCACCCTATGGGAGGATGCTGACCTGGGGCTGGGAATGCCAAATGAGAATCATGTGTGCGAGCACGCAGTAGTCCATCTAACATTTATCAGGAGTTTATCTTGATTTTATTTTCATTTTTTTTTGTTTATCCGGTTTCTGTTAACAAACTGTGGGTGGAAAGCAGCGAGAGGAAGAACGTACGTTCATTAATAACTTGGCCCTTTGGGGCAAGAGAGAAAGAGTCAGAATTTCCAGGGAGCAGCAGAACTCAGGAGTCTTCTAACCAAGATCCAAGGAACCTGTGTAGAATTGCCCACTTCTTCCGTTATCCCCACGCATCTAAGATACATTTATTATTTATTTTTTGCTGTCAAACACAGAAGCATTAAATCTACTTACCTAATGTAGATTTATTCTTGCTGACAAGCCAACAGTGATACCCAAAGAGAGAAGACAAACTGACAGAAAACATAGCTGCAGCAAAGAATAAAAACATGATGTGGAACTTGGCCTGAGTATCAGGAAGGCCATTCTAAAAATTAAAAAAAATATGCCATTAGAATTGGGGAAATAGCTGTTTAATTTGATTATTAATAATCCTCTATTCAGCCAAATCAAATTCAGCACACAGACAAATACACCACACCACAAGAATATAAATAAATGGATTATACACCTTCTATGTACAGAAAACCATGCAATTAGGTTGGTGACAGCATCTAAGTTAAAGAAACAGACCCTTTTCTTGGGAAACGATAAATACTGAGAGCAAGAACCTGAAATTTAGATCTGAACTTTGAAGTGTCTTTTTGACAAGAATAATTCGTCTTTACAAAAATGGCGTCATTTAATTAGTCTTTTCAAAATAATGAAGCAATAAGAGAAATTTCATTAATATATGATTAAGAGAAAAAAATTAAGGCTACGATTTATTAAATCTTTTGTACTTTTGTACATGCTATTAGGAGATATTAGTTTACAATGCAATGCCTTGGAATCACAGAGTGCCTTGGCTTGGAAGCAACCTTAGATCATCTAGTTCCCAACGTTCCCGCCATGGACAGGGACACCTTCCACTAGACCAGGTTGCTCAAAGCCCCATCCAACCTGGCCTGGAACACTTCCAGGAATGAGGAATTGGTAACTTCTCTGAGCAACCCATTCCAGTGCCTCACCAGTAAAGAATTTCTTTCTAATACCTAATGAATATCTGCCCTCTCTCAGCTTAAAGCCATTTCCTCTTGTACTATCACTACACGTCCTTGTAAAAATGGCCATCTCTAGCTTCTTTGAAGGCTCCCTTAGAATCAGAGATTTCTTGCACAGCAGTAACTTCACACACTTAAAGACAGTATGTAGTTTGGGGTACTTACTGTCCAAAACTTGATAAAGTACTGCAAATCTGTTGCAGCAATGAAAAGGCAATACAGTAGCGAGTAAGCCAAGAAGAGAAGAAAAAATTTGTAATTGGAGAATCCTACACAGTTGTTCACCCTGATAAAAACAACAACAGAAAAAAAAAACCCTCATAAAAATGAAATGTCATGAAAGTTTTCTTTGCTTTCATCCAATTTAAATTAAACTTATTTACTCTAAAAGTGTTTATACCAGCATGTAAATCAAGTTTTGCTTCCTATCTCTGCTGCCTCAAGCTACTGGAATGGATTTGGCTTCAATTCTCAAATTAGGGTCGTAACCCAAACCAAAACACCACCACCACCACCAAAAAGCCCAAAGAACTTTACCAGGTAACACCACTTTCAACAGCTTACTGAAATTAAATTTTCACTTATGGTATGAAATTTGTTTTCCGCACATCTGACGTAAATGTGATTGCAGTTAGCTGTGTTTTCAGTTTGCAGGTAAGTATCCATATTACACCATTAGGCATACTGCATGACAGCTGGGACAGCAACAAGCTAAGAACTGAAACTTGACTGAATTTTGTGAGAATAAAAGCAGTCTCATTTAATCTAGATCCTCCTTCATTAATCATACTATATACTTAAAACTTCTCATACTATAAAACTTCTTAGTAAGATTCTCAAATGTAAGAGCATTCACAGGAGACTCCTAAAAATATTTGTATTTACATAAAATAATGAGAGAAGTGCTACTCTTGAACAGAAAACATTCCCTATCAGTGACAAAATGACAGGAAATAAGACATTAGAAACACATCTAAATGTTAAAATCAATCTCATTTTATCATTTTCACTTATGAGCTTTAAGATCACCTGTCTCCCATTTGTAAAGATTTTACACAAGATAATGAGCAACTAGTACACACTATGATGATGAGGGTGCATTTAGTACCACAAGCTTCCCATTAGAGACAACATATTAAGTATTATGAATTTTAGAGCTCTATTAAACATATAACGATATTACACCCACCAAATGAAAAGAATATTGGAGTGCTCCCTGTGGGCAGTTTATTGGTAAACTGCTTCCTCTTTTATTTGGTTGCATTGAGAAGCTAATCAAAGTTATCTCTGTGCTAACTTTGACAGAACTCTTCATGTGAGTTTAAAAAAACCTAAGTGATAATGCTGTCAGAAAGATCAGCCAATTAAGACAAGACTACATCCATAAAGATACTTGTATATTGACAAATAATTATTAAAAAAAAAA
>VZTA01029345.1:24636-47158 GCA_013398855.1 Mohoua ochrocephala
AGAATGTGGGATGAGGCTCAACTTCAGCTTCCAGAAGTGCAGGACAAGCTACCACAACTATTCTCTTCTTTAGGGAGATTGGTGATGCTAATGGCAGGAGACATGCTAATCAGATAAGGGTAAAATCTTAAAATAGCAAAGAAATTTTCCCTGCACATTACTGTTACCCATTCTCAGGGTGGGTAGCGAGTTGGGTCACTTTGTTCTAAGCTTTGTTTAGACAAAACATAACACCATGGCTGAACATTAAATTTAGCACTGTCACTTAAACATGCAGCAATAGCTAAGCATTCGTTTAACTACAGTTAAGGACTCACGACAGATTGTTCTAATTAAAGAAAAAGAAGATATTTTAAGCTCATCATTATTCTTATCGAAAAATAAATATAAAATTCTCCACAGTGAAGTGGGTTTTATCATTAAATATGTCAAAGTAAGCAATTCCACGATAAACTGCAAGCAATTCAGGTCCAAGTTTTCTATGGTAATCCCACTTTCTTTTCATGATACTTATTTTTGGACTGTTCTTACTTAAGACACTGTTGGATGTGAGAAAAGAAATACCAAGTGAAATGTTATTCCCCGAAGATGAAGTTTCTTGAATCAAAGATTTATTTCTAAGTGTTCTTTCGCACTATGGCATGTGGTACACATGTCAAAATGAACTTGCATAAATTATTATGCTCCCTTCAATTCTGACAAGGCCTCACACTGCAGAGATTTTACCAGAAAAGAACAGTTCAGCAGAAGATTGAAGAGAAAGTAAACACCAAGGTTTTGTAATTGTACTGTTTGAGCATGTAGCATCAAATCTTAAACCCCAAGAACGGTGGTTAGATTTGAAGTCTAACATTTCTGAGAAAGAGTAAAACTGATAAATACACCAACAACTGACTAAATAATGGTATGTTACTGCAGTGAAACATTCATACAGTCAGAACAGTCCAGAATAACAATTTGGATTACAGCTAACATTTTAAATGCTTCATTTTCAAGTACAAAAAAATATATATCATTCCTGTCTGAAGGATTAGTCTACTGAAAATTCCAGGCAAAGAAATAATTTACAAGGCACTGAAGGTGATGCAACTCAGTTAACAAAAAGCATCCCAGAATCTGGGAGATGCTAACTATTTGGATTACTCAAAAGATAATTTCAAATTATTCCTAAGGTGTTCCTAAACGCACCTTGTTAGTACTAAGAGCGTTATATACAAATGGTATTTTTGGTGATGCCTCGAGCCACTGGATTCCCACCTGCAGGTCCATCTGCACATAGTGAGTAGCAGCAGCACTAGAAATCACTAATGCATCACTTAAACCTTTTAGAGTAGTTAGTGGGCAGTTAGCATTAAATATTTCCGTTTATCACAGCACTTCCATTAGCGCAGGAGTGACAGCCAAAATAAAGCCTCCCAGAGAGCAGAAGACAGCTGATGTGGGGCTAGGACATGACAACATCTTATTACCTCTGCCTTCCAAATGCTTCATCTTACTTTCCATAGGTTATTTTTACCCATCCTCTCTCCAGAAATCCTTCTCCTAGCAGAATATCAACTTAGAGATAACTCTCATAGCCGTTTCCTTGCTCTCCCTAAGCATCACGTGAGTTCTTTCCCCCTTCCTTCCCACCCAACTTGTTCCCACCAAAAAATCCCAACATGAAAAGCAAAGCAGAACCTAATGATGTTCAGAGAGGCTAAAACCCATCCATTATATTGAATTGCACCCTTACTTTTGCTGGGAAGATAGCCACATATTTCCCTAAGAACCTGTGAACATGGGTCTTTACAGGAAACTATAAAGCTTGTTTAGCACCTCTGCAGTATTTCAAAACTCCTTCATCTCTTCCACATAGTTCTTTTTTTTAGGGTGAGCAAGGAACTGTGAACATCTGCTCAAATTAGGGAAAAACGCACAATGCCCCTTTTTCTAGTGCATTTCTGTTACTTGGAGTACAAAAGGAACATCTCTCAATCAAGAAGCATTACACATCTTTCAATTACCTTCTCCATTTGTATTTTTATTTTTTGCACTCATGGCTTATTCGATTAAAACCAGTGAGCAATGCAAATACTCTCTCAAACTGGGTATCTTTATGTTGTTAGATTAAGAAGAGTGCAAATGTGTATAGTAAGCAAATGCTACTGAGAGGAAAATGGTTTGTTCTTCTAAAAGTTTCTGCCCTAGTGAAATAACACTTCACTGTCCCTTTACACAAAACCTAAGGGCTGTTTATGATTTTTTTATTTGATACAATGGATTTTTTCTGACATTGAAGCCTACACGAAGGACATTTTCATGTAACTGTCTTAAGACAGAAAAACTCAAAAAATCCCAAAGAGACCATAAAGCTTATAAGAAGTGTTTATAATACAGAATACTAATAGTCACGTTGAGAGCTTTCACGGATATTTTGTCAGGAATAGTCTGGCAGCTGATTTCTTAGAGCTTTCGACAAGGCAGCTATTAGAAAGCTGAAAAAAGGAAACCACCTTCTTTGTTATAAGACATTTGTTCCCCATTCAATGGTTTTACCTGTTTGCTTTGTTGTGGGTTTGTTTGTTTGCTTGTTTGCTGTTTAGTGGTTTTTTTAAGAAGCACACTCCTAACAGTGAACATCATCAATTTTCACATGCTGATTATCCCTACAGCAAAAAAGCTCTATCCTACACTGGTAACTATTTCTTTCAATTGTGTCTACCACGTAGATGCAAAATAAGATGAGATTCTTAAAATCAAATTGCATAATGGCAGATGCTGTAGTCAGGACTAAGAGAAATAAGGGGAGCCCAGCACCCCTTCCTGCCCCAGGACGGGGCCTCCTCTGTCCTAGAATTTGATATAAGAAAGTGTCAAAACAACTGCTCAGAACCATCTACCATTCAGTCTGTCCAACACAGGAGATTCTTCTTTTCTGATCGTTTTATATGGTGAAGAACTGCCATGTACCACTCGATCCTCTAAACTTGGACCTTACGAAGCAATTATCTTCAATTACTTCTGTGAGATACACCTGCCAAACTGACATAAAATAATTATACATCCTGTCTATCCACTGGTTCCAAGGGCTGCTAAGAAAAGACAGGAGAACAAAACCACTGTGCGGGCTGATACGGCAGCAAAAGGAGGGAGGGTGGGAGAGAGAGGGGAGAAAGAATGAAAGAAAACAAAGAATGGGTTTTGTGGGTATAAAACTAAAAGTGCTAACTTGGTGTTTCCAGCAAGCCCACTCCAGCTGTCCTGGGAGCTTCAGTAAAAAGGAACTAGGCACAGCCTTGCCCTTTCATTTCAAACCCAGGGTAGCATTTCATCCTTCAATGCAACTAAGACACAGTAATACTCAAACTCTATGAAGAAAAGATGCAATTCTTGAAAGAAGTTCTCACTGATCAGAAGTCTACTTCATCCATTCTTGTAAAAACATAAAGAGGTACCTAAATCAAAGGTCCAAGAAAAATGGTATTTGAATTTCTTTCCACATTGTCACAACTAGGAAAAGAGGACGTACAGTAAATAACTCCAAAAGTTCTGAAAGACCAGTGACCTCACATAAGCATCTAACTCTAGGAAAACTGAAGCATCATCTTCATGGCAGGCCCCACAAAAGGGTACTTTACCAAATCAGAACATAAGAAAAGAAAACCAATAGTACACTCACCAAGGGCAGTGATGATCCATTTTCAAAATGCATCTTTAAAAAACACCAGCAGAATTGCAAGCATTGCAAAAGACAAAAGAAAGAAAAATAGTCAGAAGCACAGTTACATGCCAGATTTAAATTATTTACATACAGATTAAGAATTACGCATATTTACTATATGTTATGTAATCTATTTAATAAATACATCTATTTAAATTCACATAATACAGTTTACCTACAAGGGAACTGCAGAAACTGCAGATAAGCCAAACTCAAAGCACTTGATATGTCAAGAACTTAGTGGTTTAAGAAAATGCAATTTATAGGATTTGGTCAACTTTAGCATTCAGTCCTCAATCTGAATAGGTTTTTCAACTACTGTTTATTTTCTGGCAGAGCCTTAGAAACTGGGCTAATTCAATTATTGTGTACTTAGTCATGCAACTAAATATATTTCTAAGAACATGGTCTGTTTTTATAGAAATATATACATCTTTCTATGCATATAGCCAAGGATTTCAGAGCTTACCTTGTATGAAAAACCCCAAACACTTTTGCAATTAATCACTCTCCGTTAATAAAAAGTTCGCAAGAAGATCAGATATGATTGAAACAAGCAAATTTTGGTAAGGTAAGGACAAAATAAAGGTATTCTACAAAATACGGAAACTAATCGCAATGTGCAAATTTCACTCACATTTTGTAGGATAACAAGTCACCCTTTTTCTTACTAGAAATACACATGACTATGTTCCTATCTGGCACTGCAACCACCATTCCATACAACACAACCAAGATGCTCTTCCTGCCTCAAAATCTGTTTCTCTTTCAGTGCCTCTGCTGCTTTGCTGGACAAAAAAGAATGTCTTCTCCACCTCACAATCGTGTCGGAACGTTTGATCAGCTGAAGAGTACTTGGAACAGCCTCAAAGCTAAGAATAAATCACCCTCTGAAGAAGTATCTTCCCTCAAAGTTAGAAATTTGAAGCACTGAGGGCCAGAGTGAAGAAAAACATCCAAGCTAACTGGAGAAAGGTCAGAGAGAACAGCCGAAAGAAAGATTAAATTAGAAAGCAATCAGACTTCTGGAGAGTATGGATATGAACTTCCTTTTGTGTCAGACAAACAAAAACTTAGTTTTATGGCTTCAGTTAGAAATGGGAGAACGCTTGGCTGTTTCTTTCTTTAAACAAATGTAACCTGCAAGTTACCTGGTGAAAAATAGGATATTATGTTTATTACCTCAGGTAAGATGTAAGTGACATCATGATTAGATTGAGATGGGTAGTGATGTTTATTCAGATTCTAACAAAAGAAGTAAATTTTTGTTTACCAGCTATTTTTGGTTACATTCTTAAGGAAAATTCTTTATTAATATTTATAATTTTTAACCATTATGTAAAGAATGTGTAAGACCATGTAATCCATGCTGGCATCAAGGAAGTCATCAAATGAATTAGACTAAGTTACAGACTTCCTTAGAAATAAGTAAATGAAAACTAAATCTCAAAAAAGGAAATTCTGAGGGGGAAAAAAGTGTATCTGCCAAAATATTAAGCCTGAAAAGTCTACTCATGAAAAAATAAAAGCTTCTGTGCTAAGAAAGGAAAATTGATTAAGTCAGAAAACCACTTATTTTAAAAATATTCTTACTTGTCGCATACTGAACAGTGATGGCAACGATCTGGTTTTACGAGATGGCATCTGTCACAGTATCTGATTGCTAAAGAAAAAAGTTCCAAGATTAGATTTCGATGTACAGTTACACATTTTGATTTCTGAAGTCTGTGCAAAAGTAAACATTATCAGCTCAGCCCAGCAGAACCCCCAGGAAAACATTTCAGCATGATCAGAAGCAGTTGCAAATACTGAAGCATTCTTCGACTACTTGCAATGCTGAATCTATCAGAGTGAACCCAAAAAGCTCGGTTTTTGCAATCTCTGCTAATCATACTAATCAGGTTTTTTTTTCCCCAAGCCCTTCAGCTCTGCAAAACAACCAATCAACCAACAAAACCCACAAAACCCTCACTAGACTGGAAAAACTTTAAAGACTGTTCAACAATATAGCTACTTTAAGCTATTATTCTAACAGCTTTAATTTATTATGTGAGATTATCTCTTGGATTTGCTTCGCTAGCCAGCATTCAAAAACTGACAATATGACTAGGGTTAGATTAACTCTTCGTTTGGAAGATCTTTTGTTCTTGCAACTGAACAACCAACAAGTAAAACAGTAACAGTTTCTTATTGTGATCTATCTAGCTATACATGACAGGCAGACAGCAATTCTGGTTTTATTATTATTTTTTTAACTTATCATAAAAGAAATCTACGCAGTTCATGACTGCTACAGCCTCTTCTGCAGCTTGTTAGTATTACAAGCTATTTGTTAATATCAACTTGAAAACAACCAGCAAGGCATAGTAAATCCACTTTAAAATCCTAAATTCATGCTGCAATTTACTTCCCAACAATCTTTATACACTGAATAAATGTAGCTGCACAAAGCTAAATTTAAGAAAAAGTTCTTGGGTCACTTTGTTATTTTATGAAGTATGAAAAACACTTATTCCCTTCAATCCAAACCCCTGAAAACTTTTTAAAATTAGTGTAGGTAGTACATCAAGACACCTGCCTTTTTTTAGTCTCCTGAACACCTATTTACCTCCAGACATTGTCCGTGTATAGATAGGAAGATCCTTGGCTGCCCGTCTTAAGACTTCTTGCTGGGATTCACCTCTAGGCTCCCTCTCTAGGGACTCCTTGTCTGAATATGATAGATGAAACTGGAATAATTTTTAAAATCAAAGAAATATTAGCAAATTCCAAGTTAAATACGTAACTGTAGATGTGTAAAGATGAATAAATATTCATTATATAAAGACGGATTAGCAACATGTACAGGGTATTACAGCAAATAACCCAGTGTTCCCACAACAACTAATTTATTTTATGGCAACAGAAGGCAAAATTAAAAATACTTCTGATTTGGTATTGATGCAATGCTGAATGCTTCCAGAAGTATTAAGCACTGTTCTTCAAGAGAAGGATCAAGAGCTTATCATTCCCCTGAAAGGTCAGTTAATTTACTTCTGTAATGCCAAATACTGGCTAGTGAATATAACCTAGGGGTGTCAGTGTTTACCTGAAAGAAAATACACTACTAGTAATAGCAGAAAAGACAGCTTTATTTCTCTTCTGGTGTCTGGCATTTTCCCTTTTATCCTTTGTCACTGCTGTTCTCTTCATGCAGGTGTTAGGATGTGTTTTTACTTTAGACACTGGCTGAGAGAAGGAAGAGATGGGTATCCTGTATGGCAAAATAACCATATCTTGATTATCATCCTGAGTAAAATGCCAGCTTCTGTCACTGCCTAAAACAATAACAAACATGGCTCTGTTTGTTTTCAGCAAGTGCTGAAAAGGTAAAAATTACTGAAAGAGATGCTTAGTATACATGAAGAAGTACAAATTTCTTAAAACTCTAAAGTCCTCTGCAACACAGCAACACATCCAGCTTTGTCACTGTAGCTTCTAGAAAGAGGCAGAAGTCTTTGGTATCTCCAACAGAGAAAGAGGATACAAAACCACCTTTGGAAAGAAGTTCACATTTGGAAGGAAGAGCTGCCTCTAACCTGTGCCAGAAACCGAAGCCCTCTGTACAGCATTTACATTTTACAGGAAGGCTAGTCATTAAAATAATATTGATTTTTTTCCTAAAAGAAAGTGCTGCATGGAAAAATAAAAAAGCAGCCAGAAACATGCAGTTAGGAGCCTATTCTCACTCCCATAGAGAAGGCACCACTCCACCCTTCCTGACAAAGCTCACAGTCTTCCAGCTGAAACTGGATATTCACTGTTTAGCCTGAGTTTCTCAGGTCACCATTTTTTTTCACTTGCAAGAATACACTCTTACCAACATCTGAGTTAATTTACATAGGGATACATACGATTTCTCACACCAGAAACTTAGTTGAGATTACTTTTTTTTTTTTAAATGCCTGTTTGATGTAAACAGAGCTACTGTTCCATCTTTTTTTACTGTTCCTCAGAGCAGTCCTACATCTAAAACCTTCATGCCTGGGAAACCATTTTCACTCCCATCTTCACACAGTGCTTGTATAAAGCTGGTATGCACAAGTACAGAATGGCACACACTACAGTGAAGTCCCTCAAAATCTACTTTACAAGTTTGAAATGAGCTGAAAAAGAAAGCTGTATGGTTTGCACCAGCTGCAGTATTCATGAAAACAAAATGCAGAAGTTTCATCTGTTTTTCGGTCTTCAAACAAGTACTTGCTAGTTCACTTCACTTAACATAGATCTTTTTCTATTTACAGACTTCATCCTATAAAATGGAAGCCATGCAGTAATTTAACATTACAAAATATCCTAATTAAATTTTTAAAATACTGCTCTAGTAGAATAGGAAAAAGACATAAAGAACAATGAAGATGTCACTTACTGCCAGCAACACTGTGTAAATTCAAAGAACACAGGAACACCACACATTGCTGTCTATTACTCAATTTCAATACTTTTCCTACCCCATTTGAAGTTCTCCAGTAGCATTGTATGATGTCTTTGGAATTGTACTAGAACCAGCAGGATTTGTCAAAATGTTTCTATTGGCATCAGCCCAATGATTTGAAAGCCCTTCTAATTATCACTACAGTCATCACATACATGCATACACTTTGCTGTGCAATTACCAAATGAAATAGGTTTTTAATTTATTTTGCTTCTCCCCACTCAAGGCTGTAGTAAAGACTGCAGTGTGAACTCCAGTGAAGATGGCAATTAGTTGGAATTATCTACTTGCTTTCACAATTACGTATCTTAGTGGTGAATGAAAACTATTTGGAAAGCACCTCTGCACAACAGACAGCACGAGCTATTCATTTCAGGTTGACATGGTACTCAGAGCAGCTAGAGTTGAGTCCATGCCAAAGTAAGCGTTTGCTTTGTGGGTACTTCAAACTACAGAGCAGCCAAGGCATGATTCCTCCCGACCTCAGAGGCTGTGTGACACAGCACCTACTGACGACTCAGGGGGGTTTCTGGATGAAGACAGAATGGAAGAGGCCAAAAAGCTGTGCTAGCTGTAAACAGCTGCATGGGCAGAATTTCCATCAGGGCCACTGATGGAAAACCTCCGCAGACCTCTTTTTTCATGTGGCTCTTTTTTACCAGCTCCCTTCCTGCTTAGCCAGCTGTGGCTTCCCACCATCAGCTTACCTAGTGTGCACTCCCACCACAATCCACAAGTTCCTTCATACCAAAACAGACGGGGAAGCAGCTTTAATTCAGAGGACAACAGACAGATGCTGACAGGAAATATGTCTTAAACACAGGGAAATAAATTTTTGCCCACATAAAAGTCTGATATTTCCATGCAAAAGATTGAGGCTGCTAGATCAAATAATTCATATTTTTCAAGTGGACAGGATTTTTTCTTCTACCACAAATATCTCATTTTAAAATATCTATTTAAAAGACCCTTTAAAACTTAGAGAAAGTGTTATATTTTTTGTCTTGGTCACTCCACTGATTGCAATGTGACTCCTACCAAGGAGCTGTAACTGCCATCTGTGTTTTTCTACACAGTGTAAAACTACACGAGATCGGAGGCTAAGTTATTCAAACACTACAAAATCAGGCATTTGGCTAAGCTATTTCAAAAACAAAAGTTAAGTTTATCTTACTTCTTTTGAAGGATTCATTGGTAGCGTAAAGATTGTTTTCCAATATGACCAGACGAACAGCATGAAAAATATGTGGTAAGCAACCAGGCACACAACTAAAATCAGAAGGGAACAGAATTAATACAAACAGACCAGTGATATTGTAGTACTTACAAACAGTGCCTGTAGGCATCACAGATAGTTCTCTAACAGATGTAAATACAGAGGCTCTGGAAAAGCTTTGCAACAAAAATACTGCACTGCAACTTTACATAAGACAAATACAAACTGTGTGGGGAAAGTCATGATACAGTCTACATAGATTACAAAAGTTTGAGGAAAACGGTTAATGGCCTATTAAAGCCCCATAATTATTTAGCAAGCAGTCTCCCTTACGCATTTGCTAAATCCTAATTAACTGATGCATCGCTGCCTTTCAGCTTTATAAACCATGTAGGGAGACTGCTAGCCATGCAAACCCCACTTTGCCTCCCCCCAGCACAAGCCCCAACCCCCAAAGGAAGTAAAGGCATCTAAACAGTGACAAGTGTGAGGGGAGTCTTGGGGTGAATATGCACATGATACCTGAGCAGTAACCATATCCAGTTAATTTGTTTTCCTAGATTTTAGGAGGGAGGACAGCTGGGTGGTTTCTAAAACCTGCAGTCCTTCAAATTCAAATGTTCATTCACTACTTTATATTCTTCACAGCCAGTCAACATTTATTCTTATGTTTTTTAATACACGAGAATCAACATGTACCACGCTGAGTTGTTCTACTAGAACACAGAAGGCAACAGTAACTTTTCCAAAGCATCTGCCATCGGCTGATAAGTATTTCCATTTAAAAGCTCTCACTCTAGTATGCAATTCACTACAGTAAATAGCAAATCATAAACTCATATCCCCTGATTAACTTACTCCAATGACAAGGAAAGAGTATTCTTCTACAAATTCATAAGATCATCAAAAAACACTATAATGGGAAACCTGTGTACTTTCACTACAGCGTCCAAAATATTGCCCTTGTATGGCTAGCTCAGGGGTCTTTTTATATGTAATATTATTCAGTGCTAGAGAATTCTTTATAACACACGCCTATAAACGCAGGAATAGTAGTACAGCATGTTCTTACTTTCTGCAATTTTGCCTCTAAGGTAATACTGAATAAATACTTATGGTGTTGAAGTTTGTTTATTCAAACAGCAGCAACATTGTAAATATTTACTCTTATTCATGAAGCAGTTAAAAATAATAAACAAAAGCTAACAGAATGTGAGGAGCGACTCTGTACAAAGCTTTTGGAATGACAGGGGCAAAGAGTCATATGCCACGTCTATAAACTGAAAGAAAAATCTCATCAGCATAAATAAGTGATAGAACTGGACTCCACACAAAGCACAATACACTAAATCACCATCTTGTTATTGCACAAGCATCTGGACAGGAACAGTCCACACTTTTACCAGAACATTTATATCAACTCTAAAAAAACCTGATTTACTCAAACAAAGTCAGTATTTTTTTAAACAACAGTGTATTCATAGCATATAGTGAGAGCAAAGTAGGCCAAGTTACCTCAGTTCTGTACATGATGCACTTATTGATCTGCATTAAGTATTTTATTGTTGCCAAAAAAACCCTAGTAACTGACTGACAAGAAAATTGTTCATATATTAAAAAGAAAAAAGCCTAATGCCCAAAGACATTGTCCAAAGTTTTCCCTTTGAAGTCTGAACAAGACTTGAGCTCATCTTGTTTGATCTTGAACCTCAGTTCTCCAGCCTGGCCCAGCTCCTGACTGGTCACTCCTCCCAGGTTACCTACCCACCAGTTTCCCTGCACTGTGATGGAGACCCCGGGCTACCCAGCTGCTCCACTGGGCCCGTGGGTGTTGAGAGTCCAACCTAAGAACTTCATTTCCCTTGAGACACTTAAAGAAGAGCTGTCTGCTGCTCCCTGGCAGAAATCCTTCTATTTTACACATTTTCTGGAAAAACCCCCAAAACTAACCAACCAAAAAAACCGCAACTCAACCAAACGAAACAAATCCCAGCCCAAATGGTGAATTCCTTGCTCAAAGGCAACCCATTTACAGCTGGGTAGCACAGCTACAGTTGCCTGGAAAGCTGAGGCAACCTGTAGTACGGCTGAGGCCCATTTGCCCAGTTTTCACTCCTGAAAAATCTTAGGGTAGAAGTACAGCCAGGGTAAGTTTCTTCTGACTGACTGAAGCCCACCAAGGCTTTGAGTGAAAATAAGGAAATTTAACGTTCCCCAATGCATTTTGCCGATAATTTTAATGTGTTTTGTGAGCAATGCCTATCAACTCACTTTTTTCCCCTCCCACAGAGCATGGAGCAGCAAGAAACTGAAATTTGAAGTCTGCAGATAACACTTATACACTCATATGGGGGATGAGATCACCAAACTGAAAAAAAGTTTTTCAAGCAAATGTTTCTTAATTGACAAACATACTTTCTAAGTGAGGGAGTTGCCAATGACTTAATAAAATCTGCTGGAATTACACAAACATAAAAAGCTCTTCCTCCAAAAGCTCTGCAGCCCCCCACTTTACACTTCCATGTTGTGCTGTTGTATTAAAATAGCATCTGGACAAACAATCTAAAAATGCTACAGCCTCAGGGTAGGAACTGTAGTGACTGCTAACCAGGCAGTTTTATTATAGTCTGACGAGGCTACATATACAAAGGATTCTGCTTCTTTAAATACATTAAAAGGAAAATACAGAAAAAAATCACCTCCCATTTAAGTATGTTGCATCTGCACAAATACACAGCTCATCTCTGGAAGTCATGCTTTTACAAGAGCTTTCTGTACTATGAATAAATTTTTTTAAAACCAGAATTGTTTTAGTTGACACATCAGAAAGCCAGTGAGAAGAATAAAAAAAATTCTAATTTTTCTCATCTCTATTTGTAATGGCTAAAGCAATATTCAGGAATAGCAGGATAATAAAAGCTGAGGAACAAAAAAATGACAAATCCAACTGTTTTAAGTTAGACTGTTTCTCAATTTATGTTCTACTCTGATATATTAATTACACCTATAAACAGATAATAAAAATCTTACCTTTTTCTCCAATATTTGACATTGTCACTGAAAAAAAGAAAAAAAAGGAAATAATAAAAATTTATGTTTAAGTAGAAAATGATGTAACTCAGTATTTAAACTTTTTTTTTTTAACCAAAGACGGAAGAATAATCATCAAACAATACACGTTTAAGGTCACACACTATCAAGCTTTTATGCTGTGTACATTCATCACAAGAATAGGTACACAATATCAATTGCTTATAAGGGTTTTTGGCTCCTCTTCCCAGGCTCATTTCCTGAGAACTAGGATCTCCTTCTATCTGAAGCTGCCAAAGCTTAATCCAAGTAAAGCCATCTCTGAAGAGCAGTTATTTCTTTTTATTTCTTTTAACTGTGGTTGTACAGGTTTCACTCTTTATGTTCTGTTCCTGAAGAGGAGGTATCAGACCCCAGAACTGGTTTTGCCAGCAATATTTGGTGATACCTTAGATCTCCCAAGCATAAAAACTGAAAGTAGACTAAAGTTGCATTTCCTTTAAGAAATTGCCTGTGGATTACAAGATTTGGGGATAATAAGAGAATGAGAAAAAGCAAGTATGTCAGGCATGGAGGGGAGCACACAGGTATCACAGATCCCTGACTGCATCTTCCACTCTTGGTCACATGATTTAAAAGTAACCATCCCACAGCAGGTATCTCAGAGAGATCAGAAACTCCCAAGAGATCAAAACCTCTTTTCACCCAAACCACTCCACCACAGATTTATCCATCCCAGTTAAGCATTCTACAAGCTGTGATATGCTGGTGCCTGCAACAGGACAGTAGACACAGAACTCTCATCCACTCTTGTTTTCCTAATAAAAATGATTGCACAAGGCTGGTCTTCAAGTAGCAGGCACAAGGCAACTCCTACGGAAAAGCCAACCAGCCGTGCCATCTGACTGATGGATTAAACTTAAGCTTGGTGACTGAGTTAAAGTATTTAAACATCTTGCACATTGCAGGGGTGTACCATGGGACCAGTGCTGCTCAACACCTTAACTAACGCTCTGGAAGAGTGAACACTTATCAAGTTTGCAGATGACACCACCCTGGGGACAGCAGCTGGTACGTGCAGGACTTCCATCCAGAGGGACCACGACAGGCTGGGGGAATGAACCAATGGGGCCCTTATGAAACTGAGTGGGGGCAAAGACAAAGTCCTGCACCTGTAAAGAAGCAATCCCCTACAACGACACAGCCTGGGGACTGCTGGCCTGGAGCAGCTCTCTGGAAGAAGCCATGGAGTTGCTGGTGGGCAGCAGAAAGGGCCACCAGCCATATGGGCTACATCAGCAGGGGCACGGCTGGTCAGTCAAGGGAAGGGTTTATCCCCCTCTCAGCAGCATTCATCAGACCACACCCAGAACACTGAGGGGCTTTGGGCCCCCCAGTACAACAAAGAGACAAGTCCAGGAGGAAGTGACGAAGCTGGCAGGGATTCATCCTCTAAGGAGAGGCTGCACAGCCAGGGCTCGTCAGCCTGGAGAAGACATGGTTTTGGGAGGGCCTCACAGGACCTTCGGGGAGGCACTGAGGAGCTGGGCTCTTCATACTGGCACAGGGTAGGATGACAAGAGCCAGTAGGTGTAAGCTGAAATGAAAGGATCAGATTCGACACAAGGAAAAACATTTCCACCATGAGAACCGTCCACCAGTGGAGGAAGCTGTCCAGACATGTTGCACAGCCTCCACCACTGAGGTTTTTCAAGACACAAGCCAATAAAACCCTGAACAACCTGGTGTGACCTCACACCTAGCCCTGGTTTGACTACGAGGCTGGACTAGATGAGCTGAGGTCCTCTCAAACATGAATTATTCCACAATTCCGTAATTATAAAATAGGTCTGTTAAAATGGAGGTTTGACTATTGCTCTACCAAAACAAGCATCTACCTTACCAGAGGGAAAACAGTAAGCAACCCTGTTTATAAAGCTCCTCAAAAAAATCAGAAGGACACCACAGAAGTTGCATAAGCCGCTGTAAAGTAAACTATATTCTGCCCTCAGTTTTCTGAAATCTTTAGAATTTGATAAGCTGAATATCCATCTAGACAACTGCTAGAGAGAAGCTGAGGGAACATGTATACACATTTGACTCTGAGGAGCAGACATGCTCCCCTACAACAACGCACGAGAACTGTAAAATTGTAAGAAAACAGTCATCCACCAGGTGATTGTTTACAAAACAAAAGACATCTTCAGAGCTGCTGTGTAATTTAAAAGTGACAGAGTTCTCAGATTAAGACAAATTAGCCACTATTCATATTCTGATTTTCTTTCTCCACTTGGAACGGTCAGCAAAGTGTGCAGAAATTTTGCCAGTCTTCTCGAAATAACTACTCTCTGCTAATTAAAAAGTCACAGCCAAGCATATATTGCAGAATCACCAGTTTCAAAACAAAATCTACTTCACCAGCCTTCACAATGATTTGTGGTATTTTTCTCTCCTTACAAGGGAATGGCATAGAACATTGCTGTGAGAGCAATTGTAATCTTTTTTTCCCACCCTTATCTTTGGATAAAATGCATTTACTAATGTGTCTGAGACTTCTAAATTTTCCACAATGCTTATAACTAAAAGACAGACAAATCCAAATTTAGTAGTTTCTACCAGACAGCAAACCTAAAGCTTTTCAAAATTTCTATCCACCTCCAGAAGGAAATGCACTCCTCAGAGCCTACACCTGCTCAGAGGACTGTCTTCTCAGCTTTTGCAGTATCTAGCTTGGCAGCCAAATGCTCCTGACAGTCAGGACCACGAAGGCTAAAACACAAGTGCCCAGAGATGTCCAGTTAATCCCAGGAGGGTGAGAACATGTTTTTGGGGGTTTATTATATATATCTTGTCATTTTAATTTCTTTTACCAACGAATATAAACCAAAAGTTATTTCATACACTCCTGAGTTGCAAACACTGTAAGAGACCAAAGCTGGGGGGGGGAGCAAGGTTGAAAAGAGATGCCAGTACCTTCAATCCTACCATCATTTTTCTCCACACATATTGCAACTGGTGTTTACAAGGAGCCTGGCTGCGCTGCCCAACAAGCATTCCCGCAGACAGTGACACAAAGGAACACGCAAGATACCCAGTAACCTGCATGAAGTGAAGTACCAGCCCTTCTGCTTATGCCTTTTTAAATCACCTCTGACAAAGGCTCCCTGGAGGAGGTATAGTGTGTGGGAAAGCAATGGACAAGCATCTACAATACAACAGCACCAGAGAGGAAATGAAGGTGTGGGGGGGTTTTTTGGTTGGTTGGGGTGTTTTTTTGATTTGGTTGCTGGGGTTTTTTTGGGGGGGAGAGAGTGGGGGAACTGTTTGTTTTGCACCAACGTGGCAGAACTGACCAACAGGAAAAAAAATGGCTCTTAAAAATCAAACTCTCTCTTAAATTTCTCGTAAAGATTTAAACTTCCTCTGTTTGTTGAATGACTACGATACAAAGACTTCTTAGAGTAACTACAATATGTTTACCCTAAGATCACACTAAAATCGTACTATTTAAGAGCATGGAAAATAATTTTCTAATATGAAAAAACCCTCTACTTTTGGATTTGATCAAAGAAATGTTTGCTATTTTCCCTGCCTTCTGAATAGCACACGATATGTTTATATAAACCAATTTTTTTATTTTTCAGTAGATTCAGTGATACAACTTTATTATATTATTCAAGAGTATTTGATCATATAGTCTTTTCTGAATTATTTGTATCAGTATTTCTGGCAGTTTTCTCATTTCTCTTTCAAGGGGTTACACTCACTGTGGTGAAAAGTAGGTCAGACTGTGCGTTCTGTCATTAATAAATATCAGCTGAAGTGCTGCAAATGCACTTACTGATAGTCAAATAGCACAGAAATAATAAGGGCAAAAAGCATTTATGTCTACGATGACTAAAATAAACACAAAGGACATGGCAATCCCAACTGCTAAGCAATTTCTGGGAGAAAACAGGGTAAATTCCTTTGGGACCAAAATGGAATGATACTCCTGTATATTCAGAGATGGAAATAATTACAAAAACATGACCTGTCTTCAGGAAATCATTAAAAAGTTACGGCTTTGTTTGCCTGAGATACTGCAGGGGCCAATTTCATTAAGAGTTACCCTTCCACTGCTAAAGCATCAGGATGCCATTTACAGTTCAGTACTAGCAGACTGTCACATCATTAGAGCCTCTCTGGCTCATTACGCAGCTTGCAGATGGTGCTCATCAGAATTAGGGACCAGGCTGGGACAGACGCAGGATTTCAGCCAATGTGGATGCCAATTTCCTGAGCCAGAAACATTGCTCCCTGCTTGCCCCAAGCCACAAGCAGCCAGAAACAGGAACAGCACATTCAATAGTCAATGCCACTAAGCAGCCTGCGCTTGCAGAGAACAACTGCAAAGATGACAGAATGCTGTGTTTCGAAAGATCGTAAAAAGTCCAGAATGGTTTCCATCACCAAATTAGTCTGCTAGGAAGAGAAGTCGCATCACTAGGCACCTTGCACACCGGGTCAGACCAAGTGGATTTCCCACTTTTTCAACTTCCACTCGTTTTTCTCTAGAAATCTTTATTCTCACTCACCCATGTAAAAAGGACGTAGACATCCATCTCCACATAGTTAGAGACATGGTATAGACACAATGCTATCACAAACCCCAAAAGATTTTGAAAGATAAAATTCATATCAAAATGTGCATTGGTTTTGTAATGTTAAATTTTGCTTGACTTCTAAACCCAAGGTTTCTGAACTGTAAATGTAATGGCTAGATTTAAAAATAAGGGGGAAAAAAAAGAAAATGGGAGAAAGCAATTAATTTTTTAAAGCTGTGATGAAAGTGGATATACAAAATTTTGCTTTCATATTTTATGTACATTTTTAAAATATTTAAATCTTTGGAATGGGAAAACAAGATACATCTGATTCAGAGACACTGAAGCCACATCTATAAATAGCTGGTTCTCTCAAACTTTTATGAAGTTTAACATCTTGGATCTGATTCACAAAACTAAGTACATATTTTATCTTTATAGCATATTTGAAGCTGTAAAACACTGATCTATAGACGCAGTTTAACTCAGCTCTGCGCACACATAAAAGTGTTTTATAGTTGTGACAAGTGTTCTGTCATTGCCTGCAATAGTCCTTTAGTAAAAATATCAGTGCTTGCAATAAAAACCTACCTCCCTGCTACACAGAGCGGTGATTTGCATTGATTCAGAGTGACAAGGTGCCACCAGTGCTTTGCTTCAGAACAAAACTAATGGAAATATTTCTGGGATATTTAAAGTTGGCATAGGTAGTCATCAATAACCCATAAATTTGCATTTGATGGTATTTGCAAATGTTTCAGAAGATTCATTTTAACCCCGTGCCCATCAAACTGCATCACTGTCCACCTTGCCAGCAGGAAGCCGCTATTTGGTACCTTTGTAGGAAAGGTCACAAACCCACTGCTTTTGTATAGGGTATGACTAAGAACTGACTTAATCTTTCTTCTTTACAAACTTCCCATCTACCTTCCAAGTCACAAAGACAGACTGAAGAATGAAAACTCCTTCTACCAAAGTTGTAGAGCCAGACACTTTTCAGCAAACAAAAAGTACACCCTGACAAGAACATCCCTTAAAGTTGTGTATCAAGCAGTGTTAAACCTTTACCTGCAAACATAATCTTGTCTAGTAACTACATCTTCGCCATAGACCTTATGTTTTCAACTTCAAGCCATGGTTTAATTTCAAGGCACAAAACCTACAGGTAACACACTGGGCACAGCACGGAGAGATAACCAGCCATGCTTAACATAGACTTCAATTCTGTTTCAGAATTGTAGAATGGCAGCTGCCTCTAGAAGTCTGAGAAAGCATTCGAATGAAATTTGGGAAATGCACAGGAGCACTGCTGGCTGTAATTCAGAAGCCAATTCTACTTCAGCCACCAGTTTTGAAACTTTTCTAAAAGTAACCACAGATCTCAGAAGGGGGGGGAGGGGGAGGGGGGGAGTAAGGTAGTATTTCCAAAATATGGAATAAAAATGCAAACTTTCTTTGACCGAGTACTTTTGTACCTTAGCAGCCAATGAGCATTTAACAACAGCCAACTGCAACGTTACAATGTACTTGTATTTCTGTAGCCAAACCTAAGCTCTAGATGGTTACAAGAGGTAAGCTGCAAGTACCACAAATCCTTTAATCCATCTGGAGAACATACTGAGCAAAGAGCTCAAATCCAACTGACCAAATCCTGGGTCTCTTTTTTTTTTTAGCTTCCCCCCCCTCACTCTATCAGCTTCTATCTCCGTATTTTCTGCCACTTCGGATGCCCGGATGACACTGTGCCAAGCCTACAGGGCACGTATTAATTCTGCCTCTAAACTGTGATGAATTAAGCAGCTTTATATCCTGTTATAATTCCATTCCACTGATGGTTCACAGGGTCAAAAACCTCAATTCAGCACTAATCAATCTGATCCTCCAGCAAAAATCTTTCATGATCATTAACATCTTTAGCAGCTGGATGTCATTCCGCGCTTTCTGTTCCACTCTGAAGGTAGCTGTGGACAGATACCAGTTACATATTCTACACCAAAAACAAAGATGTGACTTATGAGCATTCCTGACGGTACTCTGAATGTCATCTTGTGCCCTCTCTTCAGCTATGCTGAAGTAGTTTATTCTTTTCCAAATCAGGCAAATCACTCACCAGGTGGCAATATTTCCTCCCTATCCCTTCACTGGAGTAGTCACAAAATGCTTATTGCTCGTTTGTTCCACAGTAAATCGTTTTTCCTTCTTCAAAATTACAAATTCAAGCTGCATTTTCTGACAAGATTCCCTGAGCGAGAGCATTATCCTTTGAATTAAAATTAGTGCCATGTAAAAATGGATCAAAATTGAACAAAAACATCGATTTTCTACTGGATGCAGGCTATCTAAGGATAACCCTTTCATCAGCTAAGCTGTTATTTTTACTAAAAACATCTATCACAACACTGTCAAATTTTTACATTTTCTTTCTTATATGCACCTCCAAATTATGAGCTGGTAGGAAAACAAAACAAAACAAAAGGATCTCGCATTTGTCAAGAACATTTCTGACAAACAGCTGTCAGAAACTGCAAGTAACTACTGGTTCTGCCTTACCTAAAGCATGGAATGGATAACTCCTCCAAGTGCCTTATGCTTCTGCTAACCTGAATTAGCGATGTAACTAAGAAGGGAAATGTAAGAATAATTTTTTTCTTTGCATATGAAGCGTGCAAAGATTTTAATAAACACTGAATGTTCATTTTCAGGTTTTCATAGACACTGAATCCAATTTTCTGAGTACAGACACGTGGATACAGGTGCTGGGGTAAAGTATTTCATTTGCACTTCATGCTACTGTTGTTCCATGTATCCTAGGTTGAAATTTCAGTAGCTTGAGCTATCAAAGTTCACTGTACTCACTGTGGGTCACCTGTATTTCCCCATCTCTTTTAGAGAAAGAGCAACAAATCTGTATCCCTTAGGTTCTCACAGACAGACTCAAGTGTTTAAGGGGGGGAATACTTAAAGGCCCAAAAATTTTAAACACAAAGGAAGCTATTCAGGGTGAAAAAAGATGTCCCTTATCTGCTAGATAAGGGTTCTGAGATGGCAGTACTGGCAAAATCAAGAGAATGGCACTGGATTAGGGGTAAGCAATTTTTAGTCGGGTGTTTTAAGACCAACTCACACACACATTTAATTCCAGTTGTCATTCCATATCCAGCAGAAAGAACTGCTTGCTAGTGTCTAACACCCTTCTCCTCCTTGCTAAAGGTTAAAGCTGCATGAGCACTTACCTGAATCCACTAATAAAGGAGACAGAACTCTAGACATGGCAATACTAGCGCTAAAAACAGGGGATTCATTTTTCTGTTTCTAAAACCCTCTTCTGTTTCTAAAATGCTACTCAATACTGTAACTAGTCAGCTTTAGGTATATAAGGAATCAGCTTAGTAGATTTCTTAAAGAAGAAATAAAACTGTCCCTCCTACAATGCTCAGATGAAATCACAACAAAACCCCCCAACAAATAAACCCCAACAAATAAACCCCACAAACCCATTCAAAATACCACATTTGAAACACTTTCTCATTACTAAAAGCTCAAACAGACCACATACATTACAACAGCGCAAAGTCCTTGCTAAGTCCTATTGCACAACGGTTAACAGTGCTCCCTGTGTGTTGTCAGCCTCGATGACAGAAAGCTGCAGGAGAAACCCCAGCTATATACGTCCTCTTTAGCATTCAGTGCTGCAGGAATAAAAGATGCACTGAATAGGCAGGCTGGCTTCAAAGCGCTGAAACGCTTACAGTCTATTCCTGCCGTTGGCTTTCGTTCCCAGAGTTGTTAGTTATTCCTTCTGTTGTTTACACTAAATATTCATTAGTAAGACAAGACATAAGCTTATTTTATTTTATTATGCCAAAAATGAGGGAAAACATCCAGATATAGATAAAAGATGGAATTAGTGGAGGTCATGGATGACTATTATGCTGAATTAAAAAACTGGTGAGCCAGCTCCCACTGGAAAGTGTGGGGGTGGGTGGGAAACAAAACAAACAAATAAAACAAAAAAAATCACCCTTGAAATACCATAGGAAGGAATTCAGTAAAAGATGCTTTAGCTGAGCCCCAGAATTCCACTTCCTCTCCCTCCCACTGCAGGCCTTTTGCTTTGACGGGTCCTTAAGGAATCAGTGAACCACAGTTTATAGTTTGAAGCAAGTTTCAAGCATGTCATTTCCTTAAGAGGTACCTGCTTTCAGGTAAGCTAAAACTCCATCCTCCTCTGTTATACAGTTACGCAGAATAAAAAATATAGTCGATCGCTGAAACAGCAGTGCCCAAAACAAGCCTAGTGTACCTACCACAAGGCTGCATACACTAGGACATTAACTACAGAGTGGCTTTTCCCTGGAACATCCTTGCCCTCCTCGTGTCAGCTTACAGCTCTCCTTTCCAGGCTTGCTCAGTCAACTCCCAGAACCCTGCAGATAATTCACTTCCTTGTGCTGGAGGCAGACACTTCATTCCTCCTCTCACGAGGGCACAGCAACTTAATTGAAGAGTGATGTTTAAAACTGACAGATTTGAATGCTGTTAGTGAATAAAAGAAAAGAAAAATGCAAAAACTCTAACCTCCAAAATAGGAACTACACCAAGTCTTGATACTGCCCCCAAAAACCAGAGGTGCTAGGCCCGGCAATCACTTTTTGCTTAATCCCTCAACTGCTCAGCCAAGCATCCGTAACACAAAAATCCTATCAGTTTTCTGTATACAATTAAAAAAAATAAAAAAGGCACTAGACTGCTGAGATTTTCAGCATAAACAGCTGAAGACTAAGTACAGCTAACTTATATTCCTGTGTGCCATTATTATGACATTGTTACTGAAACATCAGTATGCCACGCATTAGCCTCTACAATTCAAATTCAATGGTTTTCTACAAAATACACCATAACAGAAACCAAAATCAGGAAAAAAAAACCCAAACCAAGGGAGGCTGATGAGCTGGTCATTTAATAAACCCTTCTGGCTCGGCTACTCTAATTCACACAACTATTCATCACACCAAGTCTCCAGTATGTAATTAACCATCCGCCTGGCACTAAGGATCAGGTGCCAAGGTGTGCGGTCAGGATGACTCCAATGTAATGCAGGCTGCCGATGACAAAGAAGGGATCAAGAAGTTGTGACAGCCGGGCATTTTCTAGACGACTGAAGAGTGGCACGGGGAGACTCGCGGATTTCCTGTTACCTATTCCTGCTTCCACGTCGGCCCACAAATGGCTCTGTGCGTGTGTGTGTGTGTACATGTGTGTGTGGGCAGAAGGGACGGCGAACTCTGCTCAGCCACCTGCACACTCAGTCCCGCTTCCCGTGTCCGCGGCTGGGACCGGCCACAATCTGCGCACTCCACGGAGGGAAACTCACGCTTGTGAAAAGCCCCGTGTGCCCGGCTCCCTCCTCGCGTGGAAGTGGAAACCGGGCGTGATGGGTCGCGGGGGAAATCAGGTAGCGCGGATGTCCCTCGCTCGCCCAGGGGGCCGGTGCGCGGGGGGGTCCAGCCCAG
>VZTA01029345.1:47752-68275 GCA_013398855.1 Mohoua ochrocephala
CGGAGCGGCCCCCCTGTCGCAGGGCGCGGCTCCGGCCTCGGGCGGCCGCCACGTGCCGGGGCGCTGGGGCGGGGAGCGCCCGGTGCTCGACGCTGCCTCCCCGGCTCATCCGCCTCTGAAACGGGGATGGCGACGCTTAACACCGCCCTGCGAGTGCTTTAAAACACCCAGTGACAAAAAGCGCTGCCTCGTTTGTAGATAACGGAGTAGCGCGAACAACCAGTGATGCGGGGCGGCGGTGCCTTGGCGGGCAAGAGGCGGTGGGAGGCCACGGTGGCCAGGCATGGCTGGCTGGTGGCTTTTGGTGGCTGTTCGTGCAGGGGAAGGTGGCGGAGGGTTGTGCTGATTCACCCCTCCCCGAAAGGCTTTATGTTATACTCATCGTAATGAAACGCTCGTGAAGTATCACAGTAAACCCAGCCTGCGTTACAGTATGTGCACCCAAATCTTTGCTGAATTATCATTGAAAAATCGGAAATGTCGAGCATGGCGTGTAGTATTTCTGCAATCTGCTAGAATCTCTCAGAGCATCAGCGGTGCAGGAGGTGGGAAGGAGCTGGTTGATTAAAATGGGTTTGGACTTTGAATAAAACCTTGTCTAATATCTCACACAGGAGAGTAGCCATGAAGATAAGTAATCACTACCAGGAAAGCATACAACTGCCATTGATTGAGAAAAAGGCTGCGAGAGAGGAAAATAATACTGGAGAAAATAAGACAGAACCAATGGTAGGTGTGCTGGCAGGTTCCAGAGTAGGAAATGGAGTAGCTATAGTATGTTTGTTGAAGAGACACAAAAAAAGAAGTTGACCATGTGGCTGCAGTGTTTTGATGTGATGCAAAATCATGCACCCCTCTTTATTGTAAGATCAAGCTGAGTAATTTCAGTTAGCCACAGTGAACCGAGTGAATGACCAACACAGGATGATGTATCGAGAGGAATAATATATATATCCCATGGCAGTAAATCATCTCTGCCTATTCAGGAAAAAGACTCGTATATCATTCTGAAGGGCTCAGCAAAACCATCTCCTCAATGTATGGTTATTACAGTAGAGAAATGAATGAAATATGCCACCAAAAGATTGGAACATAATAATTTAAGAAAAGATTCTGCATAATGGGGAATTATGCATTATACATTAAAAGGTAAAGATAGAGTGAGCGGTGCTGAAAAACTAGATTTGATATTCCTGCATACCATATTTCTCAAAACAAGAGTAACGGGACCGAAACCAACATGACGTAGACAATAAAAGCATTTTATTTTACCTTAATTAATTGTGCAAGTCATTGCTGAGGCCAGCATTTTAATAGAATATTTAAAAGATTTGACTTTACTATGTTTTAATGAAAACATCTGTGATTATTCAACATAGATTTTAAAAGAATAAGGAATAAAAATACCACTGCCTGAAGGCAAACCCCATGCTCTACTGGCAAAAGTTAAAAGAAATGAAGGCAATTTAATTCATTTGATGGCTCTTCACACTTATTTGGAAATATGTGAGACTCATATATTTGTAAATATATGATTGACCTCTCTCAGGTACCAAGGATAGTGCATCTATTGTGTTCTGTGTTTCCAGGGAGACGTGTTTGTACCATGAGAAGTTTGCAGCTGGATGCTGTGTATGTAAGGTTTTGTAAGTAGGTTTTGCATCGTCTTAGGGGCTATGAAAAGGTTTCTCCTGTAAACCGTTTTAAAATGCTGCATGTGACGTGGGGCTTATTAACACATGCCAGGGAAACACAGTAAACATTAGAGAAAACTCTATAATATTCTAATTTATTATTTGGAATCATAGTTATTATAAAATATTATGCATATAGAAAGGTGGCAGTTTGCCAGAGGTGTGGGAATAGAAAGATAATGTGTTACAAAGACCTTAAATTATATCATACCATTTCTGTTCAGAAGCTTTTCATTATCCCTTCATGGAAATGGGCTTGTGTAGTCCAGCTTTCTGCCTTTTCCATGGCCAGTACCACCCCCTGCTCACTGCTCAGCTTTCACAGTAATCAGAATTCTCTTATTTCATATGCTAGTAATTACATGAATAATTACTCTAGCGTATGCTTTACCGTAGCTGCAAAATCACGGTCATTCTGGTTCAAAATTACTGAAATAAACAGGCAAACTTCACTTTAATTTAGATGGAACAAAAAAGCTTGCCCTGACTAATACTCTCAATTACCTTGGAGGATCCTTTGGTCAGAGAGCTGTAAAGAATCCTTCTCTCCTGTCCTTGTGTCTTCTCCCCATGGACACGAGCTCTCTAGCTCTCCTTCATGTCCATAGTTACTTTCTATTCCTTCCATGACTCTCATCACTCCCCAGCTGGGTCACAAGAGACCCTTTCTTCTGTGCCTTTCCTCCTCTTCCTCCCTCTGTGGTATGACCTGCAGAAATTTTAGGTAACAGCAGAAAAACTCAAGAGCAAGCATATTCACAGAAGCATTGTGTTCTGGCAGACGTAAATCCTGGGATAATCTAAACCATCAGGTATTAATGGACAGGTTTCCCAAATCAGTGTACTTGGGCTGTCTCTCTACAGTGAGAGGGGTTACTTGGGGCACAGTATATTGCTGTTTGTATGAAATGTTCCTAAGAAAAAGATAGAGGAAATGAAGGTAATTTTCTTGTCAGGAGCTGGGCTGAACGAAGCTGGGGTTTGAGGAGGCAGCTTGAGTGTTTGGCAAATTGAAACAAAATGTTCTTGTCATAAGTGGTACCACTCGGGCTTTCCCCTCAGGCAAGGTATATGCAAGTTATTGCTGGTAGATTTTTAAAAATGTGTCTGTCTTGGCATGCATTACCACTTCTGACTATTCTCTCTACCCAGTTGTGCAAAGGGATGTTCAAGGAAAGGGTTGCTACCCATAGCTCCGGGGCTGGGCATTCTCCTCCCTGCTGGAGCCCAGCGTGGGGACCCGGTGTCTCTGTCCCAGGCTGGTGAAGGTGGCTGCTGCTTTCCTGCTCAACCAGCAGCACCTTCAGCAGCACCTCTGCACAGGGATCACACAAGTACCAACAGCCAAGTCCCTTTCTCCCCCTTGGCTGACAGGGCTGAGGGTCACTAGTGAAAACACACACACCTCCCTCCCCTCTGCCCTCACAAGCACATGCATTGTTGCAGACCCCCAAGTACAGGCATGGCCTCCCTGGTTGTCTGATACCCCTGCCCAGACCCCAGACTTTCTTACCTGCCTCATGGTCCCCAAATCACCAGCTGTCCAGCTTGGTGCTCATTGCATTTTGACAAGATTCTTGTGCAGCTGATCTTCTGAAACAAGCATCCTCCTGCTCCACATACCCTTGCCAAGCACTCTGGCTGACCGGGGCTGTCCCTGCTGTTGTCTCTGTGAGTGTTGTTCAGGTGCATTGTACATTTGTATGTTTGGCTTCCTCCTTTTGTTGTCCCACTTGACAAGGTCCTTCATTAGATGACATTAACAAAGCAGGTGCTTTCTCCTTCCATGTGCTCTGGCAGGTAGATTCCAGCTGGGTTCAGGTACAGAATGGGGAGTGGAAACTCTGCCTCTTTCTGAAGGAAGGCATCTTGACACCCTTAGCATGCAGTCCTAATTAAAAACTACTCCTTTGCAAGTCTAGGGGGCTCTGCTCCTCTCTGTAAACAATCTGATACGGTGGAATATTTCCTCTCCCACCACATCCCCTGTATTCAGTGGAGCGGCAAGAGGAGGAGGGAGGGCAGGACAGGAAAACACATATTTGCTCCCACACAAGTGGAATACACAGAGCAGCAGCTAGAAGCAGGAATACACACAGACAGACTGACAGGCACACAGCACTCATTAGGTGAACCAGCAGCTCTGCAGGGATGCTCTCAGGCCTTCCTGACAGCGACTGTGCTGCTTGCTTCTCTCCAGAATGTTTGTGTGTCGGACCACACTTAGCACACACAGGAAAAGAAATCTCTCTGCAACATCTCTGGCATAAGATATCACCTAGAAAATGTATGTTGCATCCCAGCTGGAGTTAGGGACCATCTGTGTGTAATTCGTGGCTCCCGGCTACATGAAAACAAGCGTTTAAGTAGCCTCCCCAGTCTCAGGCTAGCTGTCAAATGTATTTTAGTTGAAGGGCTGGCCCGGATGTATTCAACTTCTTGCTCTCCCTCTCATCCTGGCTCGGTACTTAATTATTTGCAACTGTTTGGATACCCAAACCTAACTGTTGTTGTATGATTTTTTTCCTTAAATTTTTGTGGCAATTTGCCTGGTTCTCCACAGGAGAGGCACATTTAACTCCTTTCCATTTCCTTCCTCAAATTTCTTGATTTCTGCCTCTGTATTGATACAATACTGTATTTGTCAGATTCTGCCTTCAGGGAAGGTTTTTTCAAACCCTATTTGGGCTTATTATCCACCCACTCTTCTGTCACTTTCAGCAGTAATTTTTTCATTGCATTGTTTTTTTCCCAGATGAATGCATCTGGGAATTTTCATTCCCTTGCTGCTTTTGCCTTTGTCATGTAAGGTGGGAAACATGGGAAAAAGCTAAACCAGTTGCAATCAGTACTAGTTCTCGTGCAGTGGAGATCTGTACAGTGCCCCAAGGCAAGTCTCTGCTTAGGCAAAAATCAAACCCCCTGCAGTAGAAAACCCTTCAAGAGCTGTATGTGAGAAACCTTATCCCATGCTGTGTGCACCGTTCCAGTGCCTTCTGCCCTTAGGAGTAGAAGTTAAGTGATTTAATGGTTGACTCCAAAAGCAAACATCTAAATTTAAAATGATCAATCTGATAACCTCCTTTTTATTTTATTTTTTTTTCCACCCCTTCTTCCAGACAGGGCAATTTAAACTTACTTTTACAGCTAATGCCTTGAAATGCCTTGACAAACTTGAGCCACTCCATGCCTTGGTCATTCATCTAGGTTTGGCTGTTGTCCAGGGATGAAATACCCGTCTATGTTCACGCTTTTTGTTGCTGGGGATCCTCACAGTATGTCTGCACAAAATGCAGCAACAGCCACATTTTCTCTGTTTCCACTTCCCATGGAAATGTTTTAACTGCCAGTCTGTAAGCCAGTTTTGGTAATTTGTCCACTGTCTTCATGAAATGATACAAAAAGGCTGCAAGATTCACAGAACCACAGAAAGTAAATGCTTCAGCAGCATTGTTTCAAACAGCACAGACTTCTGGATTGCAGTCTCTGCTCCTTGTACTGGGTTTTGTCATACTCTTTCCAAGTGCAAGGACATTTTTTGTAAAGCCTAGGTAACTAACTTCAGACTCAGTATTTTATTGCAGAGATTTGAATACTTGAAAGGTTTTTTTGCAGGGTCACACTCTTTTGAATCTACATTGTAGCTTCTGAATAGGGTTAGAGTTAAAAAATCCCAGGAGTAATATATTGCTGTTTCTATGAATATTTATATGTACAAAACTATGTATTTTAATAAAAAAAAATTCAGGTGGGTGCTAGTATTTTTATGGAATGCTACTAGCTAATTATAATGTTCATCTGTGGGAGGAATTTGTAAGTCATACTAGTGGTAAAAATTAACATTACCCATTCATGATTAAAGCACATCCTCATGTATTAAATTGTATGTGTAAAAAAAAATGTAATATATTCAAGGGCACTATCTGCTGACAGGTTCAGGGTGCCAAATGCTTTCATGGATTCTCAGCTATAGGGAAGAATACTGTACAGTCAGACTTCACACATATTAGAAAGTATTCATATAAATTTTGGCTTGATTTTAAGGGGATTTCAAACTTGGTATTGCTACAAATTAGTTCCAGATTCATTTTTGAATAGTGAGTTTTTGGTCTGATTCTTTTCCTTCTGCAAGTATTAGTCTGGAGTTCTTTTACTAGAAACTCTTGAAAATATCCTCAGTGGGACAAGAGAGCAAGACACATCATTAGTGTGATCATCGTATCACACTGTCGAATCAAAGTGAAAAATTTCTGTATCTTTTTTTTCCCCCTTTATTTCAATGCATTTGTATACTGATATTTAGGTGGAGAAGAAGAGATCAAACAACTATAGAAATCAGGCAAGGTGACGAACAAAATGCTGAAAGTCACTGTTCAATACTTTGTTTTTCCTTCAGGCTGATAACGTTCTATGTCATACAGAGCAAGAATCTGCAGTGGAAGGAGTTTGTATCAACTGACTGCTAAAATGTGCAAGGAGGGAAACTGCCACTTAACAGTGATCTTACACATCAGCAGATTATCAGGGAGCAGCCTGCACTGCAGGATATTCTACCAGGAACTAGGAGCTCCTCACAGCTCAGGCAAAAGTTGCTTAGCATCACAAGGCTACCCAAAGCTGAAGGTTTGCTAGTTCTCATTTTATCCCAGCTGGTCAGGGCATCTGTGGGCAGTTCCTAAGTGTCCTCTGAATATCTACTTGCATCATTACAGTTTTCCCAACTTACAGAGGAGAACAAGAGCTGGTTTTAAACAAAGCCTTAATTTATGCAGCTTTTCACATAATGTAGTTGCAGCATACACATTTTCTGTGCTGCCAGGAATTCTGCAGATTTTGAATAAGGTTTTATTGAGCCCAGTGACTGTTGCTTATCCGAGGGGTGCCTCTACAGCAGATGGCATGTGCCATCACCCTGCCTTGTTTTCACCTGTCCTTGCATTTTCAGGTCTTTTATGCGGAATTCTGTGGCTGAAAAGCAAAGCTATCTAAAGAGATGACTAAAAGAAGAAAACAAGTCTATTCTTTTTGTGATGGTGAGATGCTCTAATTCAAAGCTCTTATCCATGTTACCAAAAAAAAAAAATATTATTACGACAAAAGAATCTGAATTACTTACACTGCAAAGAAAATTAGTTTCAAGTGCATTTATTTTGAAATAAACAAGAATATTATATGTATATATTCTTATTTATATTAAATAACATTATTAAACATGAAGAAAAAATAGTCTTAAAAACTAATCTGACACTTTCACATTCTATTTTATATTAAGTACCTATAGATAGGAAATACATAGAAAAATGCTAAAATTGCCTCAAGCCAGCCATAAAAGCAAAGTGCACTATTGCCTAGGGCAGTGGAGGAGGAAAATGATGATGGTACTGCTGCTTCCTCCAAGGGGAGGATCACTGTGAGTGGGCAGTCATGAATGAAAAGGAAGGATGGGAACCCCTTCAGTGACTCCCAGTGTTTTCTTCCCTTTTTTTTGTCCTTCATCACTGAAGTAGTAAACTGGGTTTTGCATATGCTGACAAGAAGCAGTGAGACAGTTCTGCGTACCGAGACGATACATGGAATACAGTTGATTCCCTAGATGATCACACAGGGATTGCAGCTTATCTGTGTTCTGCTGTGTCAATTCAAGAACCTTTATCTCAGTTGATTTCATTTTTTTCTTGTTGTCAGTAGTTTCAGGACACCAAGGTGGAAATTTTGAATTTATTTATCATGAAATACTAACTGAAGTATCATCCTTTGATAGTTTTCTGAACTGGTTTGGGTTTTGGGGTTGTGTTTCAGACAAAAGCCACACTTAGCACATATTTTTTCTGCAATTCGCAGCGTGGAATTTCTTAAAAAAAGCTTCTTTCTCATTTTGTTTTCATTTTTCTATCAGAGATTAATTTTGCTATAAATTAAGCTTTTCTAAACTTAGGTGCACTGTTACACAGATACCATACATCTATTCACATGACATATAAGATGGTAATTGAGCAACATGTGCACTGAATAAAATTTTTATAAGTTTTCTTTCATGTATTTGGAGTAGTAAGATATTTAAAAGCATTATTTTAGTTCTGTTTTGATTGTCCGACTACCAAATCTTTGCGTTTCTGATGACAATTTATTGACATTAGTTTGAGTGTGTGTGTATTCAGCTAGAAGTATTTCAAGGCACAGTCTGTTCCTAAACAGATACAGATTTATTCAATGTCCAGTGAACCTTTTCAAGAAGGGTGTAAAAAATATGTGTTAATGTTTGTGTGGATTTAATTCCTACTGCCTAACAACAATCTTTATAGGGAGTAAGGAAAAATGCTGTTGCTGAATAGCAAACAAGTAATATTCAAGTAATATTACTTAGTGTTGTTCTGTACTGCTGCATGCATTCATGTTTTGTTGGTTTTTTGCTTGACACAAACACATGCTATTTATCTAGTTTTCAGATACTGCATTCCAGAGTAGCAAATTCGACAACTATAATTTCTACTCAGTGCCGCTTCATATAAAAGTGCACTATTCACAAGAAACACATGAATTTGTACTCTACCAGAAACATATCAGTGTATGGCAATAAAATTTATAATAAATATTACAAAGTGTGTGTTACATGAATTTGAACATTTTGACTTTTCTTTGACATACTGCTTGTAAGACATCTTAAAATCTGTACTATTTTTTAAAGGATAAATTCATAGACATAATAATAAGACTTGGAGAATCTGAACATGATAGTCCATACAGTACTTTTCTTAGGTAAATACCTATCATTCACATTATAACCGTAACAGCTTTACTCCTTGTAAAATAACAGCTTCTAAGAGTTCAATTTGTCCATTCAACTCATATATAATTGTTATGCTACTTAATGTAGTCTCATTTTCAGTTAAGCACAAACTTTTAATAGTGCTCTTCTGAAAGCAAATTCACAGTCTAAGCTGATGCAGGCAGTTTCTCTTCACTGCCAAACATCTTCCTGCCCAGGTGTAAGACTCATTTTTGTTTTCTTTTAAATGACAACTTTATCTCAAAATAATAGAAAATAATATTCAAAAGGTGTTCTTACAAAAAAAGGCTTCTGCCACTCATGTGGCATAGTTAGTTCATCAATTAAATAAAATACATACTGAAAAGCAGTTTTAAGAGTTGATGATCACTACACTAAGTGGAAAAGAAGTCCTGTGTTTTCTGCTGCAGCTGGAAGAGTCACGATTCACCTGGGTTAGTTTGATCTTCATTAAGAATTCATGGGAATAAATAATTCTAGCCAGTGCAGATAATCCTGATTTCTTCCTTTATCTCAGCATATCTCGTCTCCGAAATTGCTTCCATAGATCTCTGAGATGTTCACTGGTTACAGTCATCACACAAGAGTAATATTCCTTCCAACCATACTTCGGAGTCTCCTGTGAAAAGTGAAAAACATACAATTGGAAAAAAGATATCATTCACTAAGTTCCTTAATTCTACCTTAAATTTTATTCAGACTCATACACACTAGATAGATGGTTTAATATTAAAATAATGAGAGATCAAATTTACTTCTGTAAAATGAGGGTCATAAATCCATACAAACGTTAAGTATTCAAAAGGCATCCTCACCTCACAGCACACAGTTAGCATTCAACAAATAGCCTATTTATATTAAAAGATGCAAGAAAGTATTTCCTCTTTATTCAGGTATGTCCAGCTCCCTCTCTAGTTTTGCTCCTTGCTTCTTTGTATTGACACTGTACTAAAAAATTCACCTATGACACCAAACAAAAAGCATAGAAAATTATGGATGTTCATTCAACTGAGGTACCAGCAAAAGCCAAATACCATATGGGCAGATAATGTGAAAGCTTCTTTAGACTAGATTACCTTAATCCTAAAGTGCATTGTAGTTCAGCAACATGAATAATTGTCCATTGAATGGAGAGGAAAACTGGCCAAGGGCTGGCCTGGGAGATTCACTGCTCTATGCTCCATACGATCTGTCGTTATCACTGGATCTCATTATTTCTTCCACTGTTCCTAACTCCACAAGTCTATTTTCATAGCAAGTGTAGAAAGATGGAGAGATACTAAGGATTAGAGCAACTGGGGAAGGAAGCCACTTTGCTCCTAGTTTATATGCTGAGCATATGCCACATGGTGTGGAATATCCCTTGGGCCAGTTGGGGTCCTGGCTGTGTCCCCTCCTAACTCCTTGTGCACAGCCAGCCTCCTCACAGGTGGGGTGGGGTGAAAAGCTGGAAAGTCCTTGACTCTGTGTAAGCACTGCTCACAGCAACCAGTACCTCAGTGTGTCGTCAACAGTATTCTCATCCTGTGTTTAAAACACAGCACTGTAGCAGGTACTAGGAAGAAAATTAACTCGCTCTTAGCTAAAACCAGGACACGTGGTGGGAGACTGTCCAATACCTTGTTTTGGTTGAACTGAGTGAAGATGTTAAAGAGATTGCCACACTGCAGTACATTAAAACCCACCATTAGACAGTGAAGCCTACATCTATTTATTCTTATCCCTCATTCCGTTTAATTAAAAAGCATAGAATTTTACAGAGAAGTTGTAAATATTCAGAAAACAATCTAATCCACAGTAGTATATGATACAGATGTTAAATGAAATATTAGAAATAATACTTAGATGAATGCATCATTGACTTGAGATTTATAGTCAACCTCATGAAAAAATGCATTACTTGCAAATTGCACTGCATTATTTAACGAAAGCATATCCAGTTTATTAACCTGTGCTTTAAGATATGCATTTGTTATTTTATGAAACAAGTTCAGAGAAATGTTCATGAAAGCCAATAAAAGAAATGCTGAAATACGCTGACTGTTCATCTCCTTATTTCTGATGCATGCACCGTTGTTGTGTCTACTCTGAGCGCACCGAATCCACAGGAGGAACAGTTTGTCCACGCATTCTGCAGCGCTTTCGCGTTTCACTGCAACAATCCCCTCCCACTGTATCCAGGTATGTTTTTAAGCTTCTCGTCAGGTTTAGGATCAAAAGTGCAGGTTCTGCAATTTCCAATTACTGTTGTAAGATGAGTCAGGAAGGTGTGCCTAATCACATACTTCTCACCTCTCTGCTTTAGAGAAGAGGCAAGCAAAAGTCTCTTCAAACAGTAAGCAACAGCCTCTCGTTTTTTTTAAAGTTGTGCTTTACAATAGATGTATTCAATTGCTGTGTACTAGGAAAGTATAGAAATTAAAAGCTTTAAAAAGATTAGCTACATGAGAAATTTAATCTCACTTGACAGAATGAAGTGTTTACAAAAGACAGCAATTTATAGTTGAAATGGCTGGAAATGAGGTTCTGAATCCATGCTTCAGTTTTTCATGTCTTTTTCAAAACAAATTTCCTTCCTCAGTCGGTCTCAAGGTACTCTTTTCAGCTATTAACCATTACCTCCTAAAAGCTTTTAATCAGAAATTTTGAAAGCCCACAATATTCAGAACATCTAGAAATCAGTTATTTTAATACAAAAAATCTCAAGATGCTCAGAAAATTACTAGTACATAGAAATTAATTTCAAGATTTACATTTGTGAGGTAACAGTTACTTTCAATACTTCAGCAGTCAATAAAATCACAGTTATGGCCTAAATATGTATTATAGTTACAGAGCACACAAATAGCTTAGCAAACAGTACTTTAGATGGACTTGAATCCCTTCTTAAGTTGGTCTCTAGCATCGCTTTTTGGAAATTAACTTTGAAAGGGCTTTGTTAGAAATTTCCTAGATAATCCTTCCACAGGAAATTCAAAGCAGAGCTCTCCTCTATGCTCTGTTAGGCAGTTCTCTACAAACATGTTTTTTCAGTTCTCCCTGCAGTGTGTGCAAAGGAGTACCTGCCAATGCTGAGTCAGGCTGTGTGCCCTGCAGGGGCCACACACAGCTTGTACAGTTATTCCCCAAGGAGAAATTTTCATTGTTTATTATAAGGATACAACATTCTTTACACTGTGGAGTAATGGCATTAGTGTATTTTAGAGATATGTGATGTACAGCACAAGGTGCTGCTTATCGCTTTTCAGAGTGCAGATTCAAAGTAGGGTACAATCTGTGGTAAGCATGCCAAGTATCTTAATCTCCTTCACCAGAGTTCTACATTTACCATAGAAAAGCACAATGTTTCAAAGCACAATGAACTGTACATTTATATTTGTAAAAATTAATAGTAGTTGCACTGCACCTAACTTTGGGATGTACTTGCAGCTGATTTTTGTATTTCGTGTACATTTATGTGCTTCTTTGGATATCAGTCTGAAATTTAATTATCCATTGAAATTGTTCAATTGTTTCAAATCAAATTATTCCATTTTTATTATCTTTTCAATTTATAAACTAATTGGAAAAGAATGATTTCTGAATTATGTAAATCCACTTTCACTGCACGATGTATGGCCAAGACAGAACTATCTCTGTTCTACTCCACACTATTTTCACCAAATCATTTCACATGCCTTGGCTAAAGTTTCCATTTCCATTAACTGGCACTTGCAACAAACTTTGGTAGAAGTTTACAACCAATCTGAAGAAATATTATGAATTATGCAATTTTTTGCACAAAAAGGAACTCTTAACAAGTGGTTATGTCACTGTAATGCCTGGGCTTGATCTCAGAGGTCTTTCCTGACCTTAACAATTCTGTGATCTTGACTCATGATAAGAGACAAGAAGCAGTTGCTGAAGAGAAGAGCAGTAGCAAACTCATGTGTCAGCAGGGAAGAGGGAATTTTATATATACAAGGCTTACATTGTATTCTTCAGTGCACAGGCAACAGGTAGTTGATACAGACCTACTTAAGCAAATTTGGGTACAAGAATAATTTTTGTTACTAGCATCCAGGAGCTCCAGGTGGGAAGAACAGCAGGGTAAATAGCCAGCAGCCTCTACGTGAACTCAGTGAGGTTGCCTGTAGCCAAATCCATGCCCTGACAACTAACCTGGTTTTTCTGTCTCCAAATGATGAGTAATGTAGACATACTATAATTCAAATTTTTTTTGAGAATGACTTTATACAGAATGAACAACATCACCCTTTATAAATCTCCATGGTATATTTTTTCCCAGTTTGCATCATCTCAGCATATGAATTAATTAATTTAATGCCTGCATTTAGATCTGACAAGGCGTTGATGTATGTACACTTGATGCTTTTACCACAGTCTCTCTTTCTGTCACCAAGATAATTCTGTTAGGTTTGTTCATTAGATACTGGATTCCTTTGTGTCACTGCATTTTCTTCCACTTGGTCACATATCCTTCACTGAAATTATTAGGGAAGCATCATGACGACTGTGTAGCATTCTGCCAGTTTCCTGCAAGAGCTGTTCCACATCTTGAAAAGTTTACAGTTTAAACAATACTTGACATGCAACTACAATGTGGGTTCTGACAAAAAGTACTCCTAATAACTATTTGTAAAAATACACGAGAAAAGAAGAAAGGAAGCTTTGAAAGTCAAAAGATTAAGCTAAAGCCATGACTTTCCTCTCATGCGACTAGTGACTTGGATTACTAAAATGTTGTTTAAACTACTTTATTAGTCATTTACACTTCCCATTAGTAAGGTGTAGAAACCAGACGCTTTGTTAAGATCAAATTTCCTGTTCTGTCCCTCACATATTAGTACAATGCTTCAGTATAAGGTTTATAATACTAAAAAGGAAGCATAATTTTGAAAGTGTTAATAGTTAATCAAAATAATACAGACATAGTCCTATGGATGCTAAGTGTTATACATACAGGAGGAAGAGCATAAGCAGATCAAACAGAACTCATCTTTCTAGTAGGACAAACCAGCTGTGTACCCCTGGACATGCCCCAAGCTATCTCTACTGCTGAATTTCAAAGAACCAGCCTGCTCAAAAGAAGTGACACTTCACTGAATAACAAAAAAAGGTCTGAGAAGTTCCAAAGAACATGGTTTGTGCTACATGACATGCTGTGCCACAGGAACAGGTCAGTACTTCAGATATATTCCCTCTCCCTTACCTATCTTGCATAGGGGTCTACAAAAGAAAACACTAGTGGGACTGGAGAGCTGATGGGCTACCAGTCTGGGTAAAGTGACCCCATCTCTCATCCTTACAGACTCAGATTTTACACTGTTGATGGAAGCCAGCCATCCCCCCAGATAAACAGGTTTCAAGGTGCTTCGCTTTGCTTTCCTGACATGCAATTTCAGAGTTAGGGAGGAAGGATTAAAACCAGAGGCCCAGTGCCCTCAGTGGCATACAAGTGCTCAGAGAGGCATATGACAGAACAGAGGAGGGCTCAGAAGGCCAGAGACCAATATGACAATGTATGGAGCCATCTGAAGATGGTTATTGAACAAAGAATCTCAGCTTAATATTGTGCCTCAGACTTAAAAACAGCAGGGGAATGACAGTCAAACCCTCCTGGCTCAGGAACATGAGATGTGCTGTACCTCTCACAGGGTCACTCAGAGCAGACCACTGGCCATTGGGCCTTGCTTGTCATGGTGTACATCTCTTTGCTCCTCCCCTCTGTAAAAAACACATCTGGGAGCCAACAGCAACCCCTGCAGAGTCTTTACATGGAAAGAGGGAAAACCCTTAAATTGCAAAGGAACAAACTCTTGCTTCATGTAAGAGGAGAGAAATGTCTACTAACACAGTATCTGCTGTGTCCACTGTGTGGCAAACAGTTTCACAATATGGCTACAGAATATGCGCACCTCGGTTTTTACACCAAAACCCACTTGAATTGTACGAATGGACTTTCATGTGGTGGATATGTGAAAACAGCCACGGTGATCATGTGTGGACACAGTGCTGTTTTTTCAAAATTGCTGGTACAGCATTAATTGAACCAAAAATACATGACTGCTTTCAAGAATGTAACAGTATAAGTCAAAACAGAATCGAGTCACTAAAAGTCAGAAAAATCTGCCTCTACAATCTTCCTTGGTAAATACTTATTAGCTATAGGTACCTGAGAAATTACTTAAGCAGAGGTAACGGGACAGACAGAAAACAGCAACGGAAACTATGAAAGAATACTTTTCCTAATTTCAAACACAGTACAAAATCACAGCTGGCTTACAAAACAGTGACAGTGTGAGTCAGTCACTACCAACTCCAGGATAAAATTCTATTGCTTCAGTCAAAAACACAACGTGATGCCTTGAGCTACTACATTGCTTGCAGTCATATAACCTATTCCTGAGCTTTGGAACAGGAAACAAAGCAGTGACAGTTCAACATTCAGCCATTCCTGCAGGCATGCCAGCACACTCAGACTGGTGGCTAACACATACCGTCATTTATCTGCTATAGAGCTCCTTCCTCACGCAGGATTTGAAAGTAGTATACCTCTGTATAGGTTTGTAGCCCTGTGGAGCAGAAGATGGAGAAGTGCGCAGATGCAGACAACATGTGAAGGCAGCCAGGGGTAAGCGTAAGACAACGGTATCATGAAAATACAAAAAAATGGCTTTAATTGACAAATAGCTAGGAGATACAGTACAGTATGTGTTATGCAAAATGTTTATCATTTAGTCATTAAGTTCCAAGTCTTTCAGTTTAAAAATAGAATTTGTAAAGGAAAGGGAATCTTCTTATATATTTTTAAATTTGAAAAAAAAAAAAAGGGAAATAATTATTTTAACTAAGCAGTAAGCAAAAATAAAGCTTTTCACGTCTGAACATTTTTAAGAAGTTTATGGCAATACTCTGACTGACCACTTGATGGCAGCTTAACATATGAGTTTGCTTCAAACCACGAAAACAAAACCAAGGTTTCAGATTAAGCTACTAAATTGCAGAAAAAGACAAATTTCATTTGGTAAAGTCTTTTCCAAAAACGTATCTAAATCTGTATTAAAACGAGCATTTATTGTGTTCTTATAAGAGGTAGTACCTGACCCTCCTGAAGTTTGTAAGTTCAAGGCTAAGCTTTTAAATAGGACAAACCTGGTACGGACTGACTGACGTTTCAGAACTGCATTTCCATTGGATGTGTGTAACTCTTTGCTCTTGAATAGCTTAACTTTAGTCGGTCTATATAAGCACAAAAGGCCCTTTTCTAAAATACATGGTCCCAGTACCAAATTCTAATGCCCTTAAGATTCTGGGCAAACATTTTAGTGAAACAACTTTTAAAATGGTTGAACTGCTAAGATGTTAATTGTAAAATCATATGTCAAATCATAGGCCTAATTGAAATTGTTATTTTGGGATGTTTTTGGAAAGATAATCAGACACTACATTAATTGGCAGACATTAACTGTGGGATACTTAACATTAAAATCAGGCATTTATCCTTCATAAATGGGTTCAGATTTCTCATGGCCAAGATTTCTATGTTGCTACAAAATAATGAATAAGCCAAAGCTGTTACAATCTTTTATCTGTATAATGGAACTGACCGAATCTTTGAATACGGATTCAAAACACAGTTACTGATAAAGAAAAGGTTAGTGATTTGTTAGTTTTGATTTAGCACAAGACGACATTTGAGCCCTCCACATTGTAGGAGCATGAGGGCAAAGTTTTACTTGTTTTGGACACACTAGATACTCTGTAACTTTTAATGGACAAACAATAGGAAGCAATTAATGACACTTTCCACCAATTTGTTCTGGGAAAAAGGTTCTTCTCTTAGGCATTTTCTACTTTTCATTCTAAACCAAGACTGCAGCAGGTGGGAGATGTTTATTAAGGCAAAATTTTTGCAGATTTTTTTTTTTTTTATGAAGGCAAATTTTTGCAGAATTTTTACTATTATCCACTCTTGGAAAAATTTGGTCTGTGTGACACTTATGAAAACTTACTGGAAATTGTAATTCCTCAGTTTAGTACTGTAATTGTCTTGGAATACTACTGATTAGTGAAGAGAATGCATTTAACTGAATTACAGGACCAAATCACAATTATCTCCTATGTAATCCAGGAGATTTCTAGTATATAACTTAAATTAGAATTATAATTTATGAAAGACTATTATTCTTCTGAATATTGGCTATTCTTTATAGTTCTTTTGCAGTCCACTGGAATATTTTATAGTAGTCCCAGCAAAAGCAAGATGCACACATAAGACTGAATGGTGCTGGATGATATAGATTTTTAAGAGAGTTATATGTGATTTCTGTCATGCACTTTGTGAAATAGAAACATGTAATACAATTACAAGAGTTACTTAGTAAGCAGACTGTTTTCTGGTTAAATTAACATACACTGCACATTTACAATTAGTAAACAATTAAAACATATAGCCGAACAGCTTGAAACAATTGTGAAACAATCATCCTTACCACACCATAATAAAAGGAATTGAGGACCAACAAGGAAGTAAGTTTGTTACAAATGCAGTGGTTGTTATCCACATTTTATGTTTGATCATAATATTACAGAAATAACAAGTAAACTATTAGACTCAACACCACTTCACAGAAAGTTCTAAAATCACATTCAGGAAGCTAACTAAAATTAACTAAAATTACAGAAATAACATATTGAAATGTGACTTTAGGAACCATAATACAGTTTAAGATTTATGTCTAAGCAGTAAAGCAATAAGGTTGTTAGTTAGAACACCATTTTACATTTAGTTAAAAATGTTAACAACACCTGTCATATGAAGAAAAAAAACTGACTGCAAGTAATTTCCTGCCCTCTAGCTTATTATAATTGAATATATTAAATACAGGGTTTAATTATTAAAATTAACTCTGGACTAGAACATAGCATTGTTCAACACCACTTCGCTAATTCTTTATTTGAAAATTAAAACTACCTTCTTCTGCAACTCTTTCCAACTGTCATTATGAGCACTTGGTATTTTATATAATGCTTCAGAAGAGCCTTTAGAGTTGACCTTTAACTAAACTTCCTGAGCTTGAGAGAGACAAATTCTCTTTTCTCTGGAAGCAATACAGAGATAATTGCTGCCCTTGTTAAAATTCTTAATGCTAATCTATTAATCACACACTACAGAAGAAACGACAGTGTACAGGGATTTCTCATCTCCTATTTGGTTTGCCCACTATAAAGGTACATCATGTCCTCTAAGTATTGCTTTCTAACAAAAACAAAAAAATCAGGAATATAAGAAGGATTTTATCTTGCAGATTGCTTCGGTATTTCTATAAAGTGTATGTCTTGAAACATGTGCACTGCTGGTTTGAAATCTACAGATGCTGAAGTAGTGGTAAGTAGCAAAGTCAACTAAGATAAGTATAAACATAAGAATCCTTACCCTAAACCCTCGATTGAGTCTGTCTTTCATAATGCCGATAAATTCTTTGTAACTCAACTGGTCATCTCTGTCGACATCAAAAATCTTGAACACTGTGTTCACCAAATGTGCTGAAAGCTTCACACCTGTGGCTACATACACAGCACGCTTGAATTCATCTGCGTAAGGAGAACACCAGAAAAAAAAAAAATTAAAAATGAATTTAATGGTACTTTGTGAGCAGCATCTTGTGAAATACAAGTAAACTTTTAATGTGAGTTTTCACATTTAAATACTCAAAAAACAAGTAGTGAAAATTAGGACTGAACTTCACAAAGTTCTAAACCAAGTAGTTCTTAACTGATATAAAATGACACTGCTTAATTGGTGCCAATTGTTTTACACAGAAGATAACAGTCCATATACTATACTACGTGCAATAACAAAATTAGAAAATCATATTATAATTAAACCTATGTCACATAAATGGCATTTAATTATTTGACACAAAACAGAACCCAAGAAATAGAGCACAGAGAAAATGACACAATCCCTTGGTAAGGGCACATGAGGCAGGACCATGCTGGTGTTACTGGGTCACACCCATGAAGAGGCTGCTTGAGGAGAGCATGCAAGTCTGACCACTTTGCATATTGCTCACCTTGCGCTCCCCAAGCATCGCAACTGCTTTATTACGGATTTTAGAAGGTCATACATGCCTAGTTCTTTCAGTACCCACTTACTGATTTGTTAAAAATCTCTCTGATCTCTCTTTGGACCTTCTGACACTGTTTTCTTCTACAGCCTTTGTAGAAGGCCAAGTTTCAGATGCTCACTATGTAAAGAAATGCTTTAGTTTGCTTTAATCTGATCTCTCACTGGTGTCATCAAGTGCCTCGTAACTCCTGTATTGTAGGATTTGCTGGACAACTATTCTGCATTCAGCTTGTCCACCACTTTCAAGACTTTGCACAATATCTCTCATGATATGACCAAGCCTTCTCCTCTCAAAGCTGGAGTCCTAGCATTTTTAGCCTTTTACTGGAAATATTAAAACTGCAAACTACAAAATACAAAACATATTTGCATTTTTGTCAACAGTTCTATATGGATATCAATGGATTTTTGTAAAAATATAGATACTTACCTTGACCTATGGAACGACTTGCAAAATTATACATTTGCATCGCAATTGTAAAGTCTTCTAGATTGTTCAAGAACTGAAAAAATGATCTAAATTCTTCAAATGTGATACCCTAAAAAACAGGAGACCAATATGCACTGTAAGAATTATCTGTAGTATTAACAACTGAATAAACAAACATTACAATTATATATATCTACTTCATTTAAGAACAGATACCACACCCATTAAAAAAAAAAAAAAAGGAATTGTAGTAAAAGCCAATAAAGTAGAGAACTGGAGTTTCTTGAGGAACTCTGTATTTCTTTCCTCTCTGTGACTGCTACAAGACAGCAATTCTCCTCAGAGCAGTCGAAAATACTGTTCCATTGCTGAGGGCAATTTTTAAGAATTCCAGGATTATTATAATACAATAGTCAATACTGAGAATAAAAAGTGTAGGCTTGGATGAACATTACTGAAAACCTGCAAACCACTATTATATGTATGTGAGTGTGTGTGCTCATATAAATACACTGAATGGATTCATAAATATATGTTATGATCTACCTTAAGCCTGTACTTTAAGGTGAAATTTTTACATTTCCAGATTTAGACACCCAAGTCTCTTCAGCTGATACTCCAAGTATCAAGTACTGGAAGGTCTGTCCAGCTTTTAAAAAAATCTATGGCATTTTGACCAGACTTCAGAGTATCTTCTGTGAAAGTTTCACTAGAAGTGTTCTTGTTAAAAGAGCTTACTTTATCTTCATTCCTTGTGATATTTATTCTGCTCTTCTCTCATCTTAATTAGAGATCCGAAGATCTGATAAACTATCTCTAAATCAGTTTTGAAAGAGACCTGAAAACGAGACTTTGAATTAAGCCAGGGCCATTGCCTATATCAAATTCCCATTGGTCTCTGCCGTTCTGGACATGGAATGGCATTCTTTGTCAAACTGATCTCCCTGGACTCCTTTAACTATGATTTCTGGCTATTTTTCCATTTGCTTTTATCCTTTTATCCAATATAAGTAGCTGTCTCTGAAAATATACTTGAAGGCAATAGTAAGACCTGTGAGCCTTTCTGTTCAAACTAAAACATTGATCTATGTCTCTCCTCAAACATATACATAGTCTTTATGGTATGATGGAACACAGAAAACATACAAACGTAGGTTTGTGCCAGAGGAGAAGATGGCAGAGGTTGGATGCAAACCCATATGAAACAGCAAGGACTGTACAAAATGTGGAGAGCAGCATAATATTGTTATAATAGAAGAATTTAATAGGTCTCCACACACTTGAGACATAAACCCCTGCTTAAGTGATCCTACCTAAGCGCTAGCTAAGATTTATAAACTCTTTGGAGAGCTTGGCCCATCTCCAGCATGAATCGCTTTTCTCAACAAGCAGATCCTTCGCAACTGGGAGGAAACTTTCACACACGAGTAGAACCACCTCCTTATTTAAATTTTTGTCTTAAAAACTTAATATTATT
>VZTA01029346.1:1420-36496 GCA_013398855.1 Mohoua ochrocephala
CTTGCAGCCCCCCTCAGCCCCTGGCATTGGGGGGACACTGGGTCCTGCAGCACCTGGGCACCCCCATCACTGGGATGCTCTTTGCTCTGATGCAGAACAGGGAGAAATCCCCCTACAGAGCAGCAGCTGCTGACCTCACCAACACTGTCAGCCTTGGAGTGTGCCCCAGGACCACATCCTTACCTTGGGAACCCGTAGTTTGGTGGGAATCAGAGACTGCAGCAACCTGTGTTGGCTGAGGGACATTCCCTGGGTCACTATTCATTATCCAAGGTCTCTTCCTGAAGGATTTAACTGAATTCCAAATCCCCACTGCAGTCTGCTTACTGAAGTTCCCAGTGCAACGCCAGTTACCCAAACCAGTCCCCTCTCTGTGCTCTGCAGGGCTACTGGGATGTGTTGTGTGGAGTTTGATTCAACCTAGGAGCAGTTTGTGTTTTTTAGGGATTAGGGTAAGGTCTTGCAACGTCTCTGTCCCCAGTGAATGTTATTTAATACTTGAGAACAGGCAGAAGGTGTGAGAAGTAGCACTTTTTATCTCTATTCAAAGAGCACTAGCCAGCAAATTTGTTACTTTTTAAATTACATTGAGGAGCAAAGCTCTCAAAGACCTCACTTGATATATTTTAAAAGACTGCTTNCTTGAGGAGCAAGGCTCTCAAAGACATATTGATATCTATATGTAGATATATAGATATATTGATATATTTTAAAAGACTGCTTTTCTGTAATAATTTAATGAGAATGTCTTTAAAGAGCTTTAAGGCAACTTTTGCTTGAAAACCTTTATATGAGCAGCTGGACACGTTTGCATAACAGCCATTTCAGGACAGTGGATTAAATACATCCACTGCTCATTAGGGACCAGGTCTGAGTATCGCACAGATTGAGCTCTTTTCCCCAAATATTAGCCAATAAAAATATGCATCAAAAACTAGGGTGGAAGACTATTTGTTAGGTTGAGTGCAGGTACAGGGCATTTTTAAAAACCATATAACAATTTCAGTTTTCTAGGATTACTCTGTAGAATTTATGAAGAAATTAAAATAGCAGATTTTGCACCTTAAGGTAACATGATGGGGTGTGGGAGTTAAGGAGATTTCAAGTCTAACATCTTCATCTTTGTCGTCCTAATTGTCAGCTGCCAATTTTACATCAGTGAACGCTGTGGTGGCGATCTTCTCTGTTAGAAAAGTTGTGGCAGAATGAAAGAGAAGAAGAGGAAGGAATGGAAATATGCCCATGGACAGAGAGAAGTGAGACTGCCGTCAGGAAGTGAAAATGCAGAGAAAAAAAAGCAATGAAAGCGGCTACTGGAGTTTATGCTCTGTAAAACTCCAAGGAAAGTGCTTGCAAATCTACGTTGGCCAAAACATTTGGGTTGTTTTTTAAGATTATTACCCAGGTTCTTACTGAATGTAAAGTCTCAATCCAGTCTTAAATGAGACTGAGGAGCTTGAAATAGCTTGAGCACGGGAGAGCAGCCTTGGGTCTACCCAGAGCCGAGCATTTGCTCTGCCTGCACTACCTGGCAGAAGCTGGCTGAGGAGCAGAGTCCTTGTCCCATGCTCTTTGCCTTCACACCAGCAGCAAGGGGGCTCAGGGAAGGGACACCCCCTGCAAAGTGGGGCTGACCGTGAGGAGGACAAATGGAACGAGCGAAAATGGGAGACATTGGGTTACAAAAACTCCTGTAAAAGTGCAACAGAGAGAGCGTGGAAGTGCAACAAGCAACCAGAGAGGGTGAAATCATGCAGACTCTCAACAGCACTGCAGTGAAATGGTGTTTAGGACTCTTAGTAAGGGTTCCTGTTTGTGCACTGCTCGTAACTCCGGTTTGCAAAGCACTTTTCATTCATTCAGAGACCTGCGAGGCTCCCACACACTCGTGCCAAAGCCACCACATCTGCCAGCGGGTTGAGTGAGCTCTGGAATCCTGTTAAAAGCAAACGCTGTCTAAAGTTCTACTTTTTAAGCACAAATATCAAAGAGAGGGGGAGAAAAGAGAGAGTTGGAGGGCTGGGGAGGAGGGAGGGACGAGTCAATTGCTTTTGCAGAAGCTGCAGTTTCTTTCAAAAAACCTGTCATTGGCATCTTTCCCCAGAAAACATTTTGTCATGCACATCAGTGTATGTCCTTAAGAAGATCAATCCAGGGAGGGAGTCAAGCCCACAATCATCATGTGACAGATTTTCAGATGGTGTTCTCATCAATCACGCTGATAATGAGGTGGCAAATTGCTGTCTTATGGCAAAACTAAAAAGACAACTGCCCCAGTAGGTGTCAATGAATATGTCAAAGGATTGTCCCGTGGGGAGTCTGAGAAGGTTCTCAGAAACCTTTTTGTGAAGCCTGAATGCAGAATTCTTTATTGATCACTAAAGAACTTGCACTGACATGCTATTTCCCCATGACATTTGAACCACCAATTTCCTAAGCCACGGTGAGTACCTGCCTGGAAAACACTCAGGGAGTTTTCTTTCACCTTTGGCTATACTAAAAAATCCCGTTTTAATTTTAGCTTGGCCTTTCATCTCCCGAAAAACCACAAAAGCAAAATCTTACAAGTTATAACCCAGCTAAATGTCTGAAAAGGTATAATGACCAATAACCATTTTGAACCAGTTAGAATTATTCAGAATTAACTTGTTCAGATTGTATTCTGAACTATTTTTAGTTTGATTAGTATCTTATATTCTGCCTTAGCAAAGCAAGTAGTCCTCTTGATGGAGTAACCTTTCATTAATCTGCAGAGCAGGATTATCAGTGGAGTGACATTTTGAAGATAAAATGGTCCTTTTGTTCTCCATTTCCTAGGTCTCTTAGCATCTGAATTAGAGCCCAGAAAGCTCCTGCAGCTCAAGACCATGCAGTGGTGAATTGCCATCACTCCAGGTTGTGTTCTAGAGAGTTTTGATGGCAGACAGGCTGCTCTTTGCCGGGCCTGGAATTCTGCATGCTTTGTTTTTCCCATTTCCAGCCAATCACGATCATGCTTCTTTTCTCCCATTTTTGTCAGAGTGCGAAGCTATGGACAGTCTTTTCAGTTCTGAGGAAAAAAGTGTAATAGTAAAAATTTTATGCACTGCTTTGGTTGCTCTTGGCTCAATCATGAGCCAAATTTCACAATAGTTCCCTCAAAATTCGCATGGAAAAACCTCCTTTTGAGATAATTTGAAGAGAGTTTGTTTTACACTCTCAGTTATGGTAAGAAATGGTAATGTGAACAGGTGAAAATGAAAAAAAAAGAACTATTGAAAAACACTTTGACAAAAATCTTCATTTAAAAATAAAAATACCCATCCAATTACTAATATTACACAGAAAGAGTTTATGCTGAGAAAAGGCCGCGCTCCAACAAGAAATATTTTGACCCAAACATTTTAATTAGATTTGGGGTTTAGATGGTGCCAGGTGCATTTCCTGCTAATTTTGAGATTAGTAACGCAGAATCCCACCTGGAATAAGATGTCCAGTATCCATTTGGACTTGTGTGGCTGAAAACAGGAGTGTTGGGGACACAACCTTTCCTCTGCTGTCCGCCTGGTTGATAATCCATAGTAATTAAATGCTGTCATCTCCTCTACACTGCAACTCTTTGCAAAACCTGGGTGTGAAATCTCACAGATTTCACACCTGCAGCTGCCTGGGGTTGTCCCACCTTGGACAATATTTAGGCATTCAAAACTATGTTTGGTTTGACATGGAGCTTTTGTTCTGTCCCATGAAACACGTGCAGGGCACGTGTAACAATCAGAAATGTGACTGCAATAAAACACAGAGCAGGGGCAGGGAAGGCCCAGCATTTGTCTGTGTACAACTCACGCTCCCTCGCTGGTGAGTTGTTCCCGAAACCAGATGAGGCATCAGCCTAATTCCACATGCACCCTCTGTCAGAAGATGGTGGTGGAAGTCCGAGAAAAGCCGTCCCAAAGATTGTTTTGCGGAACGTCAGGAGTTAGAAACGGGAACAATGTCTGGGATTGTTCCCGCTTCCGACCTCTGACATTCCATGAAACCATATCCCGGAGCACGGCTCTGCTCCCGCATTACCAGTGATGTGTTTCAAAGGGTCCACGAGCCTTATCTAATTCCAGTGAAACTCGACGGCGAAATTCCCACTGCACAATGGCAATGGCGAGGGCAGTCCCGCTGGATTGCCAGGGGCCGGCTCTGAAAGGACCACTGTTGTACGAGATGCTCGGCGGAGCAGGGGCGAGCTCGGATCCCAAAGAGTTTATGATCTGAACAGACAAGACAACCCCATGGGGAGGGAACAAAATAGCCCAGGCGCTGAATGGCGTCCCATTATCCCGTGAGTAATTGAGTCATATCAGTATTTAGTATCTTGGATCTTCATCTCCCAATTAATACAATTGGCATCAGAGACTTGAACTAGACCAATCCCAACTGCACCTTAATTGGAGATTTCTTCTTTTTTTTTTCTGTGAATTTCTGTTGTATTTGAGGCTCTGTTCATATTCCTTCAGATCCTTACCTGGATATTTAAGACATGAACAGGTGTATTTTTCTGAAAGCAAGGGACCACCAGAGCCTGAGAAAGAATGTCAGTGGCATCTGCCTTGGGATATGGGGTAGCTCCCTCTGTGGTCACAAAAACTCAAAGAAATCTGCTGGGACGGGCCTGCCATGAGACTTCTTCCACCCTTCCTCTTCTGGAAGGCTCAGGATGGGGAGGAGGAGGAAGGCAAGGAGAATTTCAGAGGGCTGCCATCCTGAGCCTGCATTAAAGCCCCTTCAAATTCTCAGTCATGTTGTCCCAGTCTGAAAATTTGTTAAGGGCTTTGATGCACCCCACAGCTGCTGTTCACATCCTGGAATCAGCCCCTGCCCAGAAGACTGCCTTGGAGGATGACGTGATCCTTCCTTGCCACCCACTCGCTCTGTCATTTCCTAAACTCTGATGTTTTTCACATCATCCCTGCCAGTTAAAAGAACACATGTACATGTACACCCCTGGAGCAGACTGCAAACATGTTTCTGGAACGTCTATTTTCGTAGGTCAACCAAAAGTAACTGGCTCTTATTGTTAAGAGACTCGAGGGAACACAAGCTGTTGGCTTCTCTTCACACCCGCTCTAGGAGGTGGCCACAGAATCAATTTAATCGGGGATGAAGACTGCATAATTCAGGCAACAAGGTCAAAAGTCTCGTGTCTACAGCAAAAGTGCGCTGGTTTAACTCCAGGCAGTTTTTAAATCAACATCATTAAAGCTTGGTTAAATAATTAGGTAAGTAGATTAATACCACTTCTAATTTAATTTAAAGCTAAGCTAATTTAAGACAAACTAATCGCTGTTCTTTTACGCTAAAATGAGTACATTCCCACAAGGGTTCGCACTGATTTCCCTAAATCAATTAAATTCATATCCTGGGTCAAACCAGTGCAGCTTCCCCATGTAACTAAGCCTTTAAAAGAGTTTTTTAAAGATAGATATCTCAGTTAAACACTTAAGCTGCAGTGTGAATCCTGAAGTCAATGCTCTGTACGACTCCGAAGCTCATCTGGGTAAGAGCTGTTCTCTTCCATCCTCAGCCCTGTGCCTGTGCTGGGTCCTTATCTTTCCACAAGCTCATAAGAATTGTATTTAAAACCAGTGTGGTACCACTGCTGCTCCCAGCAATCCCGTTTGGGGTTTGCACCTCTTCCCCGTGACAGAGGGTCAGCTCTGGCTGGGTGTTTGGGAATTCTGGTGCCCTGCTCTCCCACAAAGCACTGACAAAATGTTTTCACCTACTGCAGGCCTCTTACGCAGGCACTCAGTACCTTTTGTATTCCAAAGGAGCAGGAAGGGTTGGATGCCTCGAACGTGGTGCTTCTTTAACACAAGCCCCACAGCTGTGGGTGCTGGAGTTAGGCCTTGGCAGTATAGGGGTGAAAAAGTAACTTTTTTTTGTATTTAATGTAGGGAACAGTACCCCAAGCAGCATCAGGGCCTGCCGAAATGCAGATGAGCTTGTCCTGCCTTCGCACCTCCTGCTCTCTGCACTTTCCCCGAGGAGCGAGGCCGCTGCACGAAGAGGAGAAGGAGATTCCCTCACTAGCTGGATGCTCACCCCTCTGATATGAGCAAACTCCTGGCAGATTGCTCTGCCTGGCTCCCGGGTGGGCGTGCTGTGTCTGTGTGCGTGGGAAGGGCTGGTGTGAGGGTGCTGCTGAACCATTTTTGATTAGCCCCTGCTCTGTGCAGTAGCTGCTCTCAGGGTGGGTGATTTACCAGCGAGGGAGAGCCTGCAGGGGTTTAACCCTGCTCTCCTTCACCCCCTTGCCCACTTTTGCCACCTTTTGCCCACAGTGTGGGCTTCTCACGTCTTGCTGGGTTTGTTGCTGCCTGCCAGGACTCAGGTGAATGTCACCAGCATCACTCTCCGCTGCACAAGACCTGAGCACATCACGCAGCACATTTCCAGACATATTTTTCTGAATGTTGATATAAATCTAAATCAGCTGTGTTTCATTTCCTTTGGATCATTCCCTGGGTGTTCCTTGGCAGAAATAGATAGGAATTTTAAATAAATACTGAAAACGGGTCAGGGTGTGATTTTTCAATTGCTAAATGTGAGTTCTTGCATTAAAAACATGCTTCTAAGCCTTTTTGCTGGGGTTCTAGCAATCCATCTTAAATTATGGATCTCAACTATTAGCAAGATACAGCTTATAAACAATTTGCTGGCTGCCCATCAAATCATACAGGCAATGAAATCACAAATGCAAGACAGAACATGGTGAAGAAGCAGTGATGTAGAAATTATTCACCCAGCTCCAGGTGACACAAACACTCCGCTACCTTCCTTTGAACTGGGTGTATTTTATACTCACGTAAAACATTCATAGAGAACCTCACAATTAATGACATAAACCTCTGCAAAGGAGAGGTGCAGAACCTCATTCAAAGGAGTGGAGCTATGAAATGCACATAAGTTTAGGTAACTCCTTGGGAGTGGGCAAATAAATATTTTTTCTACAATGAGAATGCAAAGTAGAGGAGCAGCTGCCAATGAAATTGGTGAGATTATTCACTGTCTTTTGGGGGAAATTGTGCTTCTTGAGTCTGGTCTCCCATGTGATTATCCAAGTGAGAACATGATTAGTCCCACACATTCTGCCTTTTAAAAAGGATTTCTTTTGCCAGGACTCAATGCTGGTAACAGCATGCTGGGTGAGTTAGGGGGTTTTAAAGTGTAGGTGACAAGTTAAAAATGTGTAGTGAGCATATGTGTCCAGAAGGGAGGAGAATACCTCTAATTCTATCCCAGGCAAGACAAGATATATCTAATCTGGTTTTCTGCAGAGGAAACTGCATTTCCAGTGAAGGAATCTCCAGTTTCATGTATTTTTTGAAAGAAAAAATGGGAGGTTATCAGTTTAAATTTCTAAAAAGAGGCTTGGATATCTGGTTTTATTAATTTTCTTTGGTCAAACATCTTCGCTTGTATCTACTACTCCTTAAGTCTCTGCTCATCCCTGAAGAATGATGAACAATTCTACTTAGAGGTACCCTGCACAAAATTATAGGTGGAGAGGAAGAGAGCTTTTCAGCACCCTGAGTGTGGTACTTTATCTTCCAGTATTGGCCCTGATGGCAAAAAAAAAAAAGGGCTTGCAGGTGGTATTGACACTTTTCCCCTTCAGGTTGCTAATATTTCACAGAGAGATTAAAAGAAAAGGAGAATTAAAGAATTCTCAAGGGTCAAAGCAAACCGACTGGGTCATGAAGGTAAAAATGTGGGGAGACTAAAGGCAGCATGGGGAAATTTTCTCTTATAATTTCAAGGGATTTTTCTCATGGGAAAAGTAACACTTTGCTTTAATAAAAGAAAAGAAATAGTTACAAGCTCAACCCATTTGCCGTTTGATGTAACAATGTTATCTGCTCTCTGGGCTTTTTGTTTTTGTTTTTGTTTCTGTTCAAGGCATAAAATAATTATTGAAGAGGGCTGTTTCATCTCGGTGGAGTACAAAAGTCCTCTTGCTAATTGCCACATCAAATGACCAGGGGACCCCGATGGAAACCTTCAAATGACTGTGAAAAAATTCAGGCTGCCACTAAATGCTGGGCACTTGTTCTTTTGGGGTTTTTCTGGGTTGTTTTTTTTTTCTGTTGTCGTTGTTGTGTGTGCGATTTCCCGTTGCAGATTAGGTTACTTAGGTGTGGGCTTATCACACAGGAAAGGCCTGGCACAGATTAGTTCTGCACCATTGCAGGGCTGTAATGCCAGCTCCATCCTTGACCAAAGCAGTGGCCAGCACCTTTATTGTGTTGTGGGGACACGGAGGAACACCGCGCTGTCCAGGCAACAAAAGAAGCAGCAGAAGGCCCACTGTGTCTCTGAAGTGTTACTTCTCCACTTTTTGTCATGCACCAGTGACATGAGTGCCGGGTCCCAGACTTTAACCCCACACAGAGCCAGAAAAAAGCTGTCAGTCTCGGCCTGTTCAAAGACAAACCCTTTGTGGAGCTCAGACTGAAGTGGCATGGTCCATATACTCACTAAAGCATGCCAAGGAGTCACAAAGTCATAATCCGGCTTTGTACTTCTGGCCATTCCCATTTTCCCCCGTAGCTGGTGCCCAATTACCAGTGCTGTAATTTTTTTTCCCATTGTTAGGGAGCCATAAGGGTTTAGCTACCACTTATCCAAGCGGGGTCGTGACCCGATGTATTTAGGCTTTGCAAATATAAGTAACAGTTCCCTTATCAGTGTCACCGGGACTCTTTAACACTTAGCAGGCAGAAAGATAAATATACTTGGCAGATACAATTTGATCCATCGCTAAGCCTTCCATTTTACCACTGACCCATGGCACGGTGCTATTCAAGGGGATGTTGACTGGTATAACCCTACAGCCCTCGGCCTGGCTCCCAAACTGCCTGACTTTGGCTTGCAGGAAGGACTTGCAGGTGACAGCTCGTCAACCTGATCTAGAGCGCTGGGAAACCAGGGACGAGTCTGACCTGGCTTCCACTAGTTCTGCTTTTAGCAGAATTCCTCCTGGCTCACACCAGGAGAAGAATTACACTCTGTCCCATGCCAGTTTGCTTCCAGGAAAAAGCCAAAGCCGTCTGATTTACACATTAATATTATTCGAAACATCCATTTTTACTTTTTGACTTTCTTTGGTTAACTGGCTGATTTAAATGTTGCTTTATGACATTTTACAACTCAAGGCTTGTCCTGAAAAGTTCTGATTACTTTCCTTGCCTCTTTCAGATCCTTTCTAAGACCTCTGCCACTCACAAGGTCTACCAGCCAAGGGTCTGGCTTCAGAAGCTGGAGAGTGCAGATTGTCCCGTTCATTTACCCCCTCAGCAGATACCGAATGAAATATTCTGGGCAGCGTTATGTTCAACAGGCACTTATTTAAGAAGGGTTAAAGATGCAGCATCAGATCTAGAGGAGCATCTCTTTTAAGCAGAATAGGGCAAGAATCCAAGTGTGAACCACAAGTGTGAAGATCCTCTAATAAATAGGCTGGAGCTTTCTGCTATCTCGAAAATGCATCTTGATTGACTCGAGGACTAAAGCTTTGAGGCATTTGGTTATTGCCTCTTCAACAGCACTGACTCCAGCTATGAATAAATTCAATAAAGTGCCGTTGTCAGTGAGATTTGATTAGACCTAGAACAACACTGGCAAACACCAGAGCCAGTCCTTGCACTAACCACGGAGATTTTACACCTTAGATGCCCCTTTACAAATTGCAACGTTTTCACAAGCTGTTTTTATTTATTTCCACCATGTGGGAAATTTACATGGCCTCTGCAAATATCTTCTATCAGAGTATCCTCCTTCATTAGGTTGTGATCGATCTCCTTTAATCCTCTGAAGTGTCTCAATGCTAGTTAACTAAGATAAGACAGAAGATAACTTCTTTTGGAACAACCTAGGGCTTACAGTGGAACCTTATCCAATCTAGAAGGGTGATTAAGACTCCTTATTAATTATTATTAAAGTGGCTTGGTCAGAATTAATGGCTGGGTAGCAGCACCAGCTCGTTCCATCAGAGAATCACAGAACGGTTTGGGTTGGAAGGGACCTTAAGGAATGTTTAATTCCAATCCCTTACCGTGGGCAGGGACACTTTCCACTAGCCCAGGCTGCTCGTGTTTGCAATTGGATCATGATTGAGTCATCATTTCAGACACGATTAAAACACAGAGCCTGACTTCCCACTCAAATATGTATCTGTGCACCTAAAAGAAATGTCCTTTAATTTCCTTAGAGTCCATGTCTTTTGGAAGTGCTTTATGGAAGCTTTCTTTTTAAGTGGCAGCTCTATGGGACTTTAAACGACGATATATTTTAGGCTATGAGCCTTATCTGATCTTGAGATGCCCAGGAGAATAGGGAACTCCTTTTTTGCTGTTGTTTTTTTAATGATGTGTCAGGGCATGGGGTTTCCTGAACATTTAGCAAAGGGGTGTCAGGGCGAAACAGCTGCACATATTAAACCAGCAGTGAAACCCAACTCCTTTTCATCTCCTGGGTTATACAGCTCTTTGTGAAATTATTCCACGGGGCAATGTGTGAATAACTGCTAACTAATGTATGATCAGCTCCATGTTAAGGTGGTGCAAATGGGACTGGCTGCATGGTGCTGCCATAGGTGCTGGAGCCAGCGCTGAGAAAACACAGTGCCATAAACTGATCCGGGTTAAACGGCCTGCTGATTCCCAGCTAATTATTTTACAGTTCATTGACATTCAGCAAATGTGAGAACTGCAGACCTTGTAGGCACGAGGTGCCGTGAGATAGCTGTAAACAGAAGGTCTTTGATGAGACAAATGGCTGGTAGGGGCAGTTCCATACAGGCATCCCAACACAAAGGCTCCCTCGCAGGGCTGCTGCCAAAATAGAAAATAAACCAAGCCCTAAGAGCTGTTTCAATCCTGCCTGGAAAGCTCACGTGAAGGGATCTGAGGTACTGACCTCACCTTTCCCTCACCAGCTCCTTGTCTCTACTCTAGTTAGGCTTGACAAGATGTTTCCAGAGAAGAGTGAAAACCCTTGGTTTGCATCTATGTAAAAGTTAAGCGCTCTTGGAAACAGGCATTGCAATCAAACATCACTTTGTCGTTTAAAAGAAATACCAGAAATCTTCAAAAGTCTTACAGAAGCAAGAACCCCGCTTGTTTACACACACCCTTCATTCTCCTTCAGAGGCAGGCAGGGTGTCCCAATTGGTGGCACACACTCAAACAAGGTGAAGGGGACTGATAACAGCTGATTTTAATCAGGTTTAAAACCAATAAGCAAGATGCCTGATTACACACATGATTTACATGAAAGGCTCTGATCTTTCTTGGTGCTTGTTCTTTATCATTTTCCCTGTCAAAATACACCTTTCACTAGCCCAGGCTGCTCCATCAATAAATACCTCCTTCTTCCTTTTGTTTACCAGAAAGATTCCCTGCGTCTCGTCACATTTACTTCAGGGTTTGCATTGCCTGGTGTGTGTTACTCATGCATTACTCAGCTCTATCAAGCTGCATTTAGATGAGAATTTGAAACTAAATAAAACACGCAGTATTTACCAAAATACTTAGACTCCAAACACAAGTAAGAGAAAGACATCGTTTCACCGAGATGGGGCGTTGACAGACTTCTTAGATAAAGAAGTATTTTATCTCTGTCTGTTAAACTTAATTGATTGGGTTTTGATCACTGCAGATCAGAATTTGAGATTTATTACGTATCATCTCTCACAGTCTCACTTTATTCATGGCTGGGAGGGGAAGACAAACTTCCCTGCCTTCCCAGACCCTGAGGAGCTCCCGAAGTGAGAATCGAGCAGTCATCGTACCGGACTAATTAAATACACGTAGATGAAAAAGTTTAATAGTGCAACAAAATTCTGTTTAAAGAAGCTCACCCAGCAACTAGGTCAAGGTTTTGGCTTTTGTTTGGAAGGTCAGCAGCATTAATTCACTGTTGCCAGAGAAGCTGACAAAATATCACGCTGCTGGTCACTGATCAGAGGGCCTGACTATGGAGATTCAAAAAGATCAGGGCCCATTTACATTGTTATTTTTATCAAAGTCCAGGACAAGCCCAAGAATTTTATATCCTTCCCCCTTCCAAGCTGGAACAGCTCGAGATTATTTTGTGATGTGGTTTAGAACTTCCCCAGGATCAAGGTGTAGGAAATTCACCCACTGTCAGCACTTAAAAAACCTTTGAGCATTAAGTTATTGGTTCACTGTTAAGAGGTTTCCAAATGTCAACTGGACACTTTTTCTCTGGGACCACTGAGGTCTCTGAGGGCTCCTCTTGCTTTTTGGGGCACGCAGAGAGGTCAGGTTTGAGTTCTCACATCTCTGTTCACATTCACATCAGTGTGGTCACTCATGCCTGGAGCTCAGAGCAGAGGGGCCGCTAAAAATATATTAAATTACCAATGATAATCATTTGAGTACAGTAGTGGGGAAAAAAATGACACATTTTGCCACAGTGATTAGGCCAGGATGGAATATCCACATGAAATGGGATTTGTTGAGGAATAAACACCTATTTCTTATACAATTCCATATGCCAAAACCCACCAGGTCTTGCAAATACAAAAAATTCCCAAATATTTCTCCTTTTTTCCTCCTTTTATTTTCCTCAGTTTTTCCTTGCTGGGAAATCATGAAGTGTGAGAAAGAAGAGGAAAGCACTCACACGAAAGAGCAAAATTTGGGGAAAAACTCAACACATCTGTACAGGATTCTCAGCACTGCTTTCTAAACAAACCCCCAAAATGGTGAAAGGAAGCTGGGAAGCATGGAAGGAAATTTACTTTCCTCTGCTCCTGGTTTCAGTTTCCTCATTTGCTTTGTAGCAAATCCACTTGGACTGAACAGTGTTTCAAACTTGAAGCCAGCAGTTTTGTAAATGGATTTGTCCAACCCATTTAGCCCGAAATACTTGTTTTTGACTTGGCCAATGGCGCTTTCCAACTAATACAATAAAACCAGCTGTGCTAGAAAGGTGTGTGCTGATTCTCCTCCCAGCTCTGCTCATGGATAAATATTTCAGAGGTTCTTGTGCCCAAGATTAGAATTAATTTAAATTACCTTTCTGAGAACCTTGATGGGTAACAACATCAACACAGAGGGTCAATTAATTAATAATCTTTATTTTCCAGTATTAAAATGCTCATTATTGTAGTAGGTAACCACAAAATTCTTCTCTCTTGTAAAGAAATCACCCTTTCACTGTTCCCTTCCTTCCTTTTAAAAACATAGTCCCCTTGATTAGCAATAAACAGATATTAGGAAATTGTAAATAAATATTACTTGCCAGTCCTATGCCTGTTGGCCAAAAAAACCCTAAAAATACTGTTTTAAGCAGAAAAGCAAGTGGTAAAAATGAGGAAATTAATATTTGACACAGACTTGGTAACCTTCTTGCAAAATGAATATTCATTCCCACAGGTCACGAGCCAGTAGAAAACACTCCAGACTGCTGAGGAGTGGGAATTCAGTGTTGCTCTCAATCCCTTCAGTGGGGCACAGGTCTCACTGAATTTGGGTTGTCAGGCTATTGGCGAGACTTTGGCAGAGGAGCCCAGCCATCAGTCATGAGGAGTTTCTTCAGTTTAGATATAAATAGCTTAGGTGAAGCTTTAGGGCTGTTTATAAAGAATCCGTGAAATCTTCTTCTAATCTGTTACTGACAGATGGAAATACCACAGCCTGGTTTCAGGCCAAATTCGATGCATGCAGCCTGAGCCAGTGTGGAATACAAAGTGCCAGTTAACTGGCAAAAATACAGGAGAAGTGCACTTTTCCTTGGTCCTGGCGTGGGAGGGAAGGTGGTTGAGGACCTGAGTGCCTGGAACATCAGGTCACTGAGCTGTGTGGCTCTACAACATAAGCAGTTTCTGTGCCTCAGCTTCTGAATTATCTCTAAAGTTAAACATCTTTCCCTTTTGTCCACTTTGTTACCTTCTTTTTCAGGGAAGCTCTGTATATATGTGGTGGGCTGGCTCTGGCCACTGTCCAGCTGCTCACCCAGCCCACTCCCCTCCTCAGGGACACGGGCAGAGGGGGAAAAATGGGCTGGAAGAGCTCGTGGGTAGAGATAAGGACAGGGAAATCACTCATCCTTTCCTGGACTCAGCTCCACTCTGGCTCCTTGGCCTCTCCATCCTCACACGTGTTCCCACTGCACTGTGGTCTCTCTGAGGAGAGTTGGGAATCCCTGCTCCAGCCAGTGCCTGGAGCACCTCTCCTCCTCCTCCTTCTTCCCTGATCTGGGTGCTCCAGGGCTGTTCCTTGGCTTTTGCCCCTCCTCCTCTGCCTGCCCAGCAGTTTTGCCCTTTGTTGAGCGCCTTTCCCTGGGGTGCCATCAGCCCGGATGAGGGGCTCGGCTGTGGGTGCTGTTGGACTGGTGTGCCTGGGTGGCTGCACCAGCTGTGTCCTGCTCAGGGCAGCCCCAGCCTCTCCTCACAGAGCCCCCCTGCAGCAAGAGACACCAAAAACAATGGGATTTTGCAATGAAGGGGAAAGGGGACCCCACAGCAGCTGTTACCACATGGGATGGGCAGCAAACAGGGAGCCCTGATCCCCAAGAGCAGCCCAGAGCCCGGCTCCGTGAAGGGCTGGGGTGGCATCCTGGGCCTAAGGAAGCAATTTTACAGTGACACAGTTGATTTTCGTCAGTTCATTGCTGTGCCCAGTTGCTGAGGCAGCTTGAAGGGATCACCTGGTGGGAACACAGAGCGAGGTCTGGGGCTGTTCCAGGCCAGCCACTACTCAGAGGTGCCCATGCTGGAGATCAGAGCCAGCAATGAGCCACACAAGCTCCCACATGCAGGGAATTTCTGTCGGGATGGCCATCAGTCCCAGGAGCCAGGATGTGCCGTGGTCCTGGGCAGAGTTATTCCCACAGCAGGGAGCCTTCCCGTGGCTCTGGGATGCCATTTTAGAAACCCCATTTTAACTTCTGTCGCAGCAGAACATTGCACTGTGCTGAAGGGATGGCCACAAATAAAAGCCCCACACAGTGTTATCTCCCACTGATCTCGTTGGCAAGAGCAGGGCATTTCATGCTCCCTCTAAGGCAGATGAATATTCTGTCACCACTGGTGGTACTCTGCTTGTTCTCCTGGAAGGCAGCAGAAATTATTCTGATAAAAATTTGTCTCAAAATACTGCTTGGTAGATAACCTTCATGTTTGCACTTTGGCCTTCCCTGACCCTTCTTCCAAGCTCTTCTCTCCAAGCACTTTTTGAGGAATCTCACTTTTCAAAAGCCAGGAGAGCTGCCTTTCTTATGAGAGTCTGACCAGTGCCAGAACAGAAACCTCAGTTTATGAAAAGTAGTATTACAACCGTCATGCTGCCCTACTTTTCACACAAAATTATAGAAAATCAATCACACTGGCACCCCCTTGCCTTGCAGGGTGAGGCTGTGGGAGCTTTCTCAACAGACAGAGCACGTGTTTCTTAAAAACCCATTTCTGAAGCCTGGCTCTTTAGGTGAGGAAATAAGGCCTCCTTTCACAGATATTATGTCTTTATTTCCTCAGTTACAACTCACAGATCGTTCTGCATTTTATCACTGGGACACCTGCTAAATGCTGGGCTAAAATCACTTACTCCTGGTGTCTGGGCCACAAGGAAGCCCACAGGTGGTGACACTTGCCAACAACGTCAGCAAATCGACACTGGACAGAGTTAAAAATGTCTGCCCCTTTCCCTTCCCCATCACCCTTCTCCGTTCTTAACTTTCACATCTTGAGAAAAATATAGTATTTGGTATTAGGGCTCGCTTCTGGAGAGGATTTTAGCAGCCTCCATTTTTAGAGATGGAGTCTCCCAGGTCAGGGAAGGCCTTATTTTCTGAATGCCTGATGCATATTTAAAGGCTGATAATAGCATGGGATAGCTCCAAGAATGTTATATAACTTACAGAGCATCTATTAAAAAACAGAGAGACTTTGTCATTTCAAAAAAAACTAAAAAAAAAAAAAAAAAAAGGAGCCTGTGAGATTCCCACCATCTGGATGGAGTCTTTTTTCTTCCCAGATGAATTAGTTGTCAGGGGAGGAATTATTTTAGGCATCAAGTAACCCCTGATTGTGAGTGACAGGCTAACACAGGAGCAGATGCAAGGTTAGTGCAGCCTATCCATTATGTGGAAAGGAGACCCCTGCACGTCCCACTTACCGTGCCCAGGGACCTGGGTTGTTAAAAGAGGAGCCAGAGGTGGGTCAGGCCCGGGAGATGCTCTGCACCACTCACAGATGTTCTTTCACAAGGCAGAGAGCAAACTCTGGGTGCTTGCTGGGGGTGCTGCAGAAGGAGGGCTCGCCGTGCCTGCAGCAGCTCACGGGTTGTCAACAAGAAGCACAAAGCCAACTTTTTCACCCAAACAGCCGTTGCTGTGAAAAACTTTCTTAAGATCTGAGTTCTGCAGAAATCCCACTCTTGTCTGAGAGTATGCTGTGCATGGCAACGTCTCGGCGAATCCAGATAAACAGAACAAACAAGGAACATTTTGAATACATCCTCAGATAAAATCAGTTTTCACCGTCTCCTATTTCAGCTGATGGAAATGGCTTTTTTTTTTTCTTTACATAAATATGGATATCAGTAAATCCCCTTGTCTTTGCAGGCAGTACAAGTCTGCTATGGGAACATTTACCTACTCAGCAATATCATATTTATAATTTTATGCAACAAAACCATAGCCTGCAAGTTTAAAAAAAGCATTATTATAGTAGAAGTGTGTTAAATGCTGTCTAGAAACTTGTGTGCCTGATTTCATTAGGAATTGAAAACTCACAACCTGACCCTCCAAATCTTGACAGAAACCCCAAAATTTAGCAGAATATCTGCATTAGTCTCACATCTAAAACATTTTTCTTATTTAGTGGATCCAAAGTAAACCTGAGTTGTCTTGAGAACAAAAAATTCAGAAGTGAAGTGGTGGGCTGTGAAACATTTCACAGTCTGAAAGGAAAAGAATATCTGCAATAAATAAACACCCAAAGCCACAAAACAGCGGGGTTTTTTTCAAATCTAATCTAAAGAGAGCAGGTGGTCAAAATAAACAGGTACACAAAATATTCCTAGTGTTGAGAGCTGATCGTTTTCCCTTTAGGGAGCGTTGTGGAACTCAGGAGGGCTGTGGACAGTGCCCGCTGAAAGGAAAGAAATAAAAAACAGTGACATCTTGTGGTAAGTAAAACGCTTCGGGAAGAGAAACCCAATTTTCCACGCACGCTTAAAAATCTAGATGTTAGTCTACAGCTATTTAGAACTCGAGGTGGTGACTTTTCCCCTCCTCTGGGTTGTTTTTTAGGTTTGTTTTTTTTGTTGGTTTTTTTTTTTTTTTTCTGTTTTTGGTGAGCTCCTGAGTGCTGCTGTAGAGAAAGAGCTGTTTCCACTAAGAAACAAACAGTAGCCACCTCGAGTTTAAATGAATATATTCAAGTCTACCTGCTCCCTGTGTGGTATTTAACAAAAATCACTGCTCTCTGCATCTGCATTACTGAGGCAGAAGGTGAGCAATCCTTGACCCCACTCAGTATCTCCCTGCTGAAGTGCTGTGAAGCTGAAGCCACAGCTCAGGGCAGCATCACTTCTGGGGAAGACAAAGAAAAAAGGAGCATTTTCTTAGAAAAGGCTCCCAAAGTGACCCACTCTGCCCAGGCAAGCGTCTGCTGCTGGGAATGGAGTTGGGAGTATCAGAACAAGAACTTATCAGGTCCTTGCTCTAATTTCTGATACCACAGTGACTAAAAATAAACCAGGCAGGGTGACTCTGGCAAAATATCTCTTAAGCCCCAACAAAACTACTGAAATCAGCAGGAACTTTTGTCTTTGACCTAAACGGAACAAGACTTCAACCTGTTATTATCCAACATCTTCTGTCTTACTCCAGAGTTTCTTCTTAAATCACGTGATTTCTTTGCCAGGGCAGGTGGCAGTAATAATATAATAAAAGCTTGATAATTATTTTAGGTGCCATGGACTGTCTGGTACAGTATCTCCCAGTGAGTAATAAATACTCTGAAGTTACTCCATTAATTTATTCCCTTTGATTGCTTTTGAGATAACAGAAGAATGTTGCAGGTTTGGGGTTTTCGTGATTCAAAATTCATTTTAAATACCTGTGAAGAAAAACTTGCAGAGTCCTTGAGACCTGCCAACGTTTTGTCTTGACAATACAAGAATGATGAGAAGAAAGAGGTGTTTTATGGGGTGTTCCAAAGCTCTAATTAAGAATTCTTGGAAATGGTCAAAATGAACCTTAAGGTTAATTCCCGGTCAAATTAGACCTGGTTGAATTAGAATTTTAATTCTAATTAGAATTAATTAGAATTCTAATTGGAATTTTAATTCTAATTAAAGGGTATTGGAATTAAAAGAGTTGTGTGCCTTTATCTGCAGTGTGCTCTTCACCCTGAGCAATAAACACAGCCTGTTGCCAAAAATAGCAGGCCTACAATATTCTGAATGCTGCCGAGAGGAAAGAGGAAAACCTTTTACATCAGGAAAAAGTTACAGGTAACTTCTGGCCAAACCACGACTAACCTGATTTCCATTCAGCTTTAAGCCTTAAATAGACAAATATTTGCTTTGTAATCCAACTGAAACAAATATATTTCCTTTTTTTTAATGAGAAAGCACATGTTTAAAGACAGCAGATTGTAGTTTCTATTTGACTGCTTCTTTGCCACTGAAAATCTTGGCAGTACATGCATTCAACACCTGTCAGTCATGTCCATGCTTGACCCTGAAAAATCGAAGTTACACAAAATGATGATTTTTTTTTTTTCCCAAAGATGAAGGGCAAAATATTTGCTATCTTCCACTGTTAGTCTAAACAGAAAAACAAATACGTTGTTCTAATTTTTTTTTTTCTTTGTAGGTGACTGGGAAGAAAAGCAGTTCAGTGTAACTCAGGATGTTTGTGTTTTTCTGCAGGAGGCTTTTGCAGAGCGTAATTCTTTTTTAATATAGCAAGTGAAAAGCAATTCCAGACCTCTGAAAGAGAGTGAGCACTCTGTGAAGACACCGTTGATCCCTACAAGCACTTAATATTTTGAATATTAAGGATCAGGCATTGCATTTGACAAAGTGTCTGGAAGTTCATTGGAGCCTGCACTGGCACTCCATCAATTTTGGTGCTCAGATTGTCCCAACAACCATTACAGTGAGGGAGAGAAGACTCCAAGTCTCCCTAATGTCCCTTTCTATGCAGTCTCTTACCTGACTGATCAAAACCCAGCTGTTTGCTGGAGGCAGAGCAGGGGCTGCACTCCCAATCAGCTCCATGCCAACCCCCGTGGTCAGCACGTGACCTCAGGGTGCATAAAACTCATAATTGCTGGAGAAATGAGGAATATGTTGAGGTGTGGTAGTGCTCACCAGCTCCTGGTCTTTATCCAGCGAGGGTTTCCCATGCACATGTGACTGTTTCAGGTTAAGAGCAAACTGGTTTAACCTGGATTTTTGGGAAAGGCGGTGTTGTACCCTCTGAAGGATGCAATAACTGATACAACAACCCACTGCACAAATAGAAATGTGCTTGTGTGCATTTAAAAGCAGACCCTGTTCCTTAGGTGGTGCGAGGTTGGCATAATGCAATTTGGCCAGAAATTGTTCACACCTTAAGCTGTTCCCTCTCTTGGCTCCTGGCTCTATGTTGAATGTGTCCTACACCATTAAAGGGGTGATAGAACAGTTCAGCTGCCTTGTTGTAACCCAGCTGCCTTTTCTTTTTCCTGTTAGGAACATGGTGCTGTTTCCCAAACAGCTAAAATGAGCCATATTTTCCTCCTAAGCACTTCCCCAGTGACTGAAATAAGAAGATGTCGTGCTCCTTGCTGATGGGAATAAAATCACACATCAAGATGCAGAAAGAGCAGCAGGCTGCTAAAAGATCAGAAATGAATCATTATTTTACTATTTCTGACCTTTGTGCTGTGAAAATATTCCCCAGGCCTAAATCACGACAGGGGCTTCTAGACCTTGGTGGGTGTTTAGTCACTGCAACACCAGGAAATATTTGATCATGGCATCACTGGGGGAACTGATGTCAGCCTGTGACCACAGCAGGTAAATGGGCATTTTACCAGTGTGCACAGGCCACTGCACAGATTGGGAGCATTTTAGTCACATTTAGGTCATAATTGTCCATAAGGCAGTGGTCTGAGTCACAGGAACTTTCTCAGGAATGCTAAAGTGACCTGTTTGTTTGCTTTCCAGGCTGAGATTCTGCCCAAATCCATATGCAAGGCGTGAATTAGACCTTTGTCACACCTGAATTACTTAGTCTCGGTTTTATTTCTAACCATGGAAACCAAACCTTGGTGAAATGTCTAAAGTCAGGCTTGTGCAAACCTGGGGATGTGTCCTCATAAAGTCTCCTGTAGGAAATGCCAGGATCTGCAAACGAAACACAAAATCACTGGCACCAACTGAGGATCTGGGAAGAGGTGAGAGATGCCTGGGAAGAAAGAGAGCACATGGGCTCCCACTGCAAGTGCAAACAGGTTTATGGCTTCTCTAACCTGCTTTTGGAACCCAGTGCTCCACGGGGCACTCTCCTGCTGCCTGCAGTTGCCAGATCACATCACACTTTGGCCCCAATCCCATTTTATAGCTGTAACAAGCACCGGGGAGGTGGTCAGTGGCCTCACAGAAGATTTGCATTTCACTGCCCTGTTAAACACGGGCAAAGAGGCCGAGGATCAGTGACAGGGGCTGTGGAAGCACCGTTCTCGCCGTGGCAGCTGGGACATTTTCATGCAGAAATGAAGGGTTAGCACAACGCCTCAGTGGGTGGAAGACCTGGATTAGAGTTTTCCCTGTCTGAGGGATGCTCCAAGCCCTGTGGCTTGCTCTGTGTGCCGTTTCCCACTAACATTGTTCTGTTCTTCAGAAAAAAACCTCAGGAATAGCCAAGCTAAGGAAGCTGCTTTTGTGTGGTTGCTTTCTCTAGTAAGCAGATGAAAAAGGAGAGCCCTGAAAACTGTCCCTTCCTTTGCCTATTTTGCATTAACCTTGTCAAATTCAACCCCTTCCAACCCAAACCATTCTATGATTCTACGAAAACACACTGTCCATTGGTGGAGGGGACACCAGAATCCGAATTTTTCACACCCTCCATGAGTTCCTGAACCATCGCTTGACAGCAGAAGACAGCAATTTTCACCCTGAGAATTTTGAATTCTTTCCTGAATGCTGGCACAGGTTTACCCTCTGGCCTGGTAGCTGGGGTACCTTGCATGAAAACCACACATGGGGGCTGATCCGAAAAAAGTAAAAGCCAAAGTTAGGCTTCTTGTGTCCAGGGTGCTTGTTCTCCTTCTTCCTTCCAAAGGGCTGAGAAATGCTCTGGGTTTTAAAAAAGAAAACCAAACCAAAACAAACAAACAAATAAACAGAAAACCCAAAGCACCCTTGCAGCCAATTACCTACAATTTCTTGACTTTCATTCTGTTCTGGAAGCCAGAGGAGCCAGGCTCTCCCCAGATAAAGTTGCAGCTGCTGTTGACAAGCTGAGATAAGCAATGCAGACTCTTCAGGTACAGAAATTGACACAGGAGGGGCATGGGCCTCGTGGATGAGCTTCATGCATGGACTGTCAAGTCCATCAATTAACCCATCAATTAGTGGAAATACTTTATCAGTCGAGTTTAAACGATGACTTTTTGGGTGAGTTTTTAGGTACTGCTGCTGCACACGCGTAACCGCGGACGAGCAGCAGGACATATCCTAGATACATTTCTTATCCCTGAATGTTGCAAGACTGGAATCAAGGTAGAACCTACCCTAGGAAAAGCAATCAAAAAGATGACCTTTTATGTAGGCAAGGAGTACAGAGTTGCATGGGTTTTATTCCTTAATTGCTTTGTTCTGGAACATTACCCAGGCGCTGTGTTTCCCTAGGCATGCCTTTTTTAGCCTGTTGAGAAGTAGCAAAGTCATACCGCTGACTTCCTGCTCATTAAAAGGGGAATTCCAACAGATAAGCCAGTCACAGAAAGAAAAATAATTGTTAAAAACAAAACAATTGATGAAATAATCATCAATGATAAACTTCTAATTGTGGGGTTTATCTCCTCTCTGCCTTTCACCACCTGTTACAGATTTGATGGCTTATCATAATTTTCTTGTTTATTACTGATATCCCAGGTGAGTAATACGTGGGAGGGCGTATTCCAGGAGTACAATGCAGAGGAACTGTGGGAGCAACCATTTATTGGGATTAATGAGTGCAAGGACAGTAATAGCTGCGTGGGAGGGCAGCAGTAGCGTTGGGAATAGTCATGGAGAGAAGGACATCTGAGACAATGAGCTGAGTAAACACAAAAACCAGATCATTTATTAATGTACATCCACATTTCTGGCTAAACCTGATGTGCCTCTTTACCTCTCTCCCCCCGTGGTGCATGTGTCTTACACTTTACAAAATCAGCATCAGTAGAATTTCCATTCGTCCAAATTTGCTTGAAATGTAGCAATTAAGAGCCAGCAAAACATTCCAAACTCCACAGAGGAACATTTTAACCAATCCAGGTAGTGAAGCTCCTAGAGAACATCAGTGTGGTTTGGTTGTGCAAGTGCTTCTTAGGCAAAAAAAAAACCCCAAAACCAAAACAACCCTGAGTGTCTTCAGACTGTGAATTTCCACGTAGCTCAGAGGTGGACTGTGGACTTTTGCTGTGGTCAGGGATGGCAGAAACCCATCCAAGAATTTTCTTTTCACCCTGTGTGTATCTTGACTTGCTTGGTCTCTAAAAAATCAGGAATCCTGTACTAAATCATAAAATATTTTCATTCATACTCAGTCCCAAAAGATCTCAACTCCTAAATCAGCTGCGGAGAGCCAAACCAAAGCAACAGTGATTTCAATACTCCAGACCATTTCTTAAGGAAAGTAAATCTTCCTAATTTTATGTGATCTAATATGTGATTTTTTTTTTTTTTTTATGATTAAAGCTTTTTTTTCCTTTTCTTCCTTTGTAAATTCTTGTATCATTCTGTAGAGTTAGCCATAAGACAGGCACATTATTACACATCTGCAGTGCTCATATGATAACACTTGAATTTTAAATCACAAGTGACATCTTCTGGGAACTGGGTGCCTCCTTCCATGAGGACTTCTTTGGAAAACCTAGTTTTTGTCTGTAAAAATGCGATTTCCAGTACTTTGCAAAGAGATGTACATAACACATACAAGTTTTCTTTAAAAAAAATAAAAGTTATACATCAAGAGTGCCTACGACTCAAAATATTTGCCACGTGATGTTTCGGAAGACTTTCTGAAAGAGAAAAGGAGCTGGTGGCTGAGACGTGATGTTTGCTCACAGTCCAGATTGCTGTCACTCCGGGTGTCTGGATGATGGAGGGAAAACCCATTTCCATTCTGCAGCAGCCAGACTTTCGGGCTGGGCAGTTCTCAGGGAGTTTTGACCCAGGGTGGAAGCAGATGAAAGCGTGGAGCTGAGGAACTGATGCCTTGGCGTGACACCAAAGTGGAGCACCAGCACAGCACAATTTGTGGAATGGCCTCAAAAATGTTGGCATTTTCTTACTGCAATTGTTTCATTCTCTCTTGCTCTGGGCACCTTTCTTTGCAATCCAAACAAAACTGCCAGGGATTAGGCTGAATCCACTCACTGCTAATATTTTAATCCTTTTGCAGCTCATTGCCCATAGCTGAACTAAGCGCTGGTCAAGTGCCATGTCAGTAGTTCAATGGAATTCAGACTTTGGCACTCTGAAAAAGGCAACAGATGTGCTTTAATGATTATCTAATAACTTGTATTTTTTTTTCAGTTTGCTGTGCTAATGAAATCTAATCTCGTTGACCCAACAGACAAAACCGTAACAGTAGGGACATTAATGGCAAGACAAAGGACGTGAACAATGCCACACTTTGGAAAGGGTCCAGAAATCCGAGCGCTGCAAAATGTACTGGGAGCAACAGACAGGTTGACTTCCATTTCCATGAGCAGCCGCCAAAATCACCTCTGCAGCCCGTGGATTAACTGTGGGAATATCAATCCAACATGCCTTGGAGTGAATGTTCTGAAAAATCACCGCTTTTCCTGGGATGGGGAAAGGCCAGAGCAAAACTTCTGTCAGGAAACAGCAAACATTCCAAGCGTCCAGATCACGGGTTTAACCCTGGACTGCTTCACTGAGGAGGTGTGCAAAAGATTCATTCAGCCCACCATGCCTGGTTTTACACGTGGAATTAAAACACTGCAGGCAGCAGTGCATTTTAAGAGTCTTGACTTGTGGTCTCCAGTTGGTGTTCAGTGACTGCCAGGCCATGTGCTGGGCAGCCTAGAAAAGCAATTGACAAAATGGCATTTAAACAAAACTAGGGCTGCTCTTGGAGACATAAAACTAGGGACTTGCAAATCAACTGGACTTCTTAAAATCTGTCATCCTTTCTCAGCTGCATCTGGGTGTTGTGGCAGCGGGGTTCGCTGTTTGTCACCAGCCTCTGCTGCTCCGATGCTCTGATCAGGAGCAAGTGCTGAACTCCCGCTGATTTCTTCAGGGATTTTAATGGCAGTGAAGCATCTCAATGCTTTTGTGGACCTGGTGCAACTTTTTAAAACACCAGAACTTGCCAGGAAATATTTGCAGCAGCGTGTAGAACTGTAAAAAACCACTGTTTCAGAATTGTGCCTTAGCTCCTGCTGTCACTGCTGCGCTGGTCCTTATCCTGTACAGTAAAAGTCTTCTTTATGTGAAGTTTAAAGATACCTTGAGAAGGGCGAAAACAAGCAGCTCTCTGAAATACAGAATTTACTTGAGTGCTGATATTGGTAATATTTTAATATTGTAATATTTCAATATTTGTGATACTGCAATATTTTAATATTTGTGATATTTTAATATTTTAATAAATTATATATATTTTTTTAATTTCTAATGTTCTTTATTTATCTCAAAATGCTGTGCTGTGGAGCTGCTCTGTTCCCTCAGTGATTCCCGGCTTTGTTCACACATGATGTTGTAGTTTTATAAATACGTTTGCTAACCAAGGTGATGAAATGTTTTCTTCAGCCTTGTGCAGCTGGAGTGACTAAATCCTGGTGGACTGCACGGCATTAAGGAATAACAACAAGCTGAGAATGAAATCGAAGCACACAGATCTGGGCTAAAGGATCAGAGGCCCTTTTTTGAATTAAAAAAAAAGTCATTTGAGCTAAAGGGCTTGTTCTCTCTGTACCTCTACTTCCACAGGGGCCATTTTCCTGGTGAACCCTCCTTCCTGGCTGTTTTCCTTTTGCCTTATCCAGGTTGAATTTGATCTGGCTATCTCTGTCTGGAAAGCACCCTTCTGTAGGCATTGCAATATCCTATTTATATCGCCGGTGACATTCATGGCAAACGGGGCACATTCGTAGCATCACAGGAGAGTTGTCAGATGTTGAGGCCATGACTTCTCTTTATCTCTCCAGATGACAGCAAGTAAATATTTTGATGTAAGGGACTTAGATAGGAGTCTTTGATCTCCATGTGTGCCCTGCAGAAGCTTCTGGACTCCAGCAGACATCGGTCATGCTAACAGACAGCTGTCAGGGGAAGCCGTGGGTCCTTTAATTGGCAGATTCTTCCTTGATTGCTGAAACTTGGGTAAGAATCTGAAAGTTGTCGCTCTGTCCTCTGCAGGCTTCAAGCCTGGGAAAGGGATAGATGGGGGGGATTCAGCTTACTGGCACCTCTGAGCGCTTTTATTGATCGTGTGGCTGTCAGAGGGGACTGACCAAAAGATCAGAGATGACCTGAGTCACCAGCTGCTGGATGTTGTTTTAGTTTGAGCTCCAGTGAAACCTATGTGCTTTTGGGAGCCACCAGAGATAAGAGGAGCAAAATGCTCAGGAGGGAAATGACCTACCTTGCTGGGCATAACAATCACTCCGGCAGGAAACTTTGTTGATGTGGAGTTAGAAACCTTTAGCCCCATCCTGCAAGGCTTTGGCCCACGGAATGGGGTGGAAATTCTGTCTTGCTGATCGAAGAGACAAGAAATCTCAGTGATAAGTGCTGCAAGCCAAGCTGTTCCTCTTTCTGTGCTTCCCCGTGACAAAGCCACCTTCCCAAATACCTTCCCAAGTACCCCTCAATCCATCAGGGACAGATTGTTCAGGGGAAGCGTCCGACCCAGGGTGAGTTCACCCCCACTGTCAGCAATCCACCACACTTCTGCTTGCACACGGGAACTGAGCTGTGGGATTCAGCTCCAGGGATGCCTCATTCGGGTCTTGGTATTGTTAGTGGCCTGCCGTGAATGTAAACTTTGGCAAAGCATTTCACCTCTGAAGGTATCCATTCAGCAAGCTGTAAGGTTGAAGTGCTTTCCACTGCTTTGTAGAGTTCCTTGCCAAACTTTATTTAGGTAAGGACCCGAGTTGTCCAGAATTTAAATCAAAATGGATACGAACAGGCATGTCAGTCTATTTTAACTACCTCCATTCTCTGTGACTAAAGCTTCTCTCATCAGCAGGCAGCTCCAGACTTCAGAGCAAACACAAGGCTTTTCAAATTCCATTGCATTTTGCAGAGAAAATTTATTTACCATGCCAAAACTATCATGGTCTCACAGCAATAAAACACCCTTTGCTCTAAAGTTGATGCTTGAGGGTATCGCTGGCTCTTGGAGTGTTTGGTTTATTTTAACAAATTCTCTTTATGTTTTTCTGTCAGCTTCTATTTTTCCTGTCAACCTCCAGTTTCCCATCTCTCCATCTCCGTGGCTTTGAAGCTTATCCCTGATAAAAGACAGCACTTATGTCAAAATACACTAATGTCACTTTGACACACAAGTGCACAGTCTGGAAGCCGTTTGGCTTGGCAGAATGATCTCCTTTGGCAGTCTCGCCACAGCTGGGCTGAGCTGCTGGGCACTCGTGTGTTTGTCCCACTCTTTTTGTCAGAGGTAAACCCTTGGGACTTTCATCAGCTCACATGAAATAAACACCAGTGAAAATAGCTCTGAAAAAACACACCAGGCTGAGACTGTTTTCTGGGAAATAGTTTCTTGTTGGTTTTGGGGGTTTGATTCAGGGCACCAGGGTGATCCAGGGAAATGAGTAACAGTGTCAGACCCAGCACTTGCTCCTCTCCTTCCTCCTCTTCAGCTAAAACAATGTTTTTAGTGAATGAAGGGAATAAGCAGTTCAGAATTACTACAGATCATTTCATTGGTGTTCCTGAATAACTCTGTCGTGCTCCTGACTGCAGATCATCTTTTTACTGATTACTCTACAGGTGACCTATATTAACACCAGCTTTTATCCACGTAGAGAAGAACGGTCTTGTGACTTGGGTACTGGACTTTGGGTTTAGATCCTCCCTTCCCAATCTGACAGGTGGAGCCAGACATTCTCATACTGGCAGCTGCATGAACTGGAGGTCACAGGCCCTGCAGCTCAGTGCGAGTTTTGGGGCTCCCACTGCTCTGAATGCAGCTCTCTGGAACACGACGCTGTGAAATGACAGCGTAACATCACTTGTCACCTCACAACGAAGTTGTGAAGACACGAATATTCCTGTTTGTGTTGCACTCAGCTGCTGCAGTGAGAAGCACCATAAAAATGTGTGAGGAATTTGCACCAGTCTGTGAGCAGTGGTGCAGTTCAGGGAGGCCTCGGTGAACGCTGCTGAGTCAGTCTTAGAGTGGAGAATATTTTTGCATATTGAATGAATTAAACATAGGGGAAATTGGGTTGTGCAACAAAATAAAAAAAAGGAGGAAGAACACTTTTGCTTAAATCTTTCAGATCTGAAGCAAACAACTACAAGCAAACCCCAGCATTTAAAGTAGAGTAACAGCATTAAAGTTGCTGTTTACTCCCCTAGAGTTAGAATAAATTCTCCAGTGTCTATTACAAATGCAGAGTATGCATTGTGTGGCAATGCTGCATGTTTTGACGCTCACACTAAACAAAGTCAACCAGGACAGAGGTCTTTACAGGAAGGCAGCATGGCTGAGGAAATCATGAAAATGAGATCAAGGCTTAAAATTATCACTGAATGGCTTTCCATTGAAACATGGAATTACTTTCTTAATGAGGACAAAATCAGTAATCACGAAGATGTACCGGAATGTATTAACTCAGAGCCATTTAGAGAACAGATCTCTGATCACTGCACGGAGTGGTGATGGAGCTTTCCATAAAAAGACTCTTTCCTATTTGGATTTAGATCAGTGCTTTGTTCAGTGACTCTTGATGTTTCACGCATCACAGTATCTCTAGAAAGAAGAAGAAGAAGATCCTTGTCTCTCTGGGAGCTGAAAGCAAGTGATGGCAGTAACAGAACAGTTGCAACATCTCAATGCCTCATTGTTATCAATTTATTTTAAAATATGACTTAGAGAACCGCAAAGGCCTCATCATGTTCTCAAACCATGCCCCATGCCCAGCTCTCTGCCTCGCCTTCATCTGCATCAAGTGATGTGTGATGTTTTACTAGGAAATAGAGCAATGAATCAGCACATTTACAGAACAGAAACAAAACCTTGCCCACATATTCCGAGAAGTTTTTGCACGCTGGAGATCATTCAAGAAGCCTTTCTAGTTTTAATTGCTAACACAGACTTGAGAAACAGTCCTTTCATAGACCCGTGAAATTAGGTATGGTCCAGCAATTCAGAAAACAGTGAATGCAGGGAAGGACCATAAAACTGGAAGTGCTGGGTTTAACTTATTTTTGAGCCTAGATAAGATTACAGCCAATGGCACTAAATGAACACATGAAGATTAGGCTGAGGTAAATCATATCATGGTTTTGATACTTAACAGACACCAACCTTAAACTTTTAATTGGCAAACACCCATTCTTGGATGAGTAGTCATTTCACAGGTGTGAATGCTCAACATTGAAATGACTCAAAACAAGAGGGAGAGAGCGGGGCGGGGGGTTTATGTCTTCTCCAGTTTATCGCTGGTGAAACAAGTTGCAAAGAGAAACAGGGAAAAACACTTTTAACCCGAATTCTGGGTTTGGGGGGCACATTCCTGAGCAGTGAGAGGCTCCAGGGGAACTTGCACCAAAAGCACAGAGCCCATTTAGCCAGACATGGGGGGGATCTGTGCTGGTGCCCCATTGGTTGCCACGACAGCTGGCGAAATTCAGCTGCCACCGGGGTGGGCAGCAGCAGTGGGGGGCCTTGCTTGGTGTCTGGCCACGGGGGACCCCTCCTATGAGCTGTCATCACTCATCTAATGAGCCTGAAACTGGAGCAAAGGCTCTCTGGCCGCGCTTTGCTATCTTTAGGAGGGGTGGTGTGAACCCACGAGGGCCGTGTGTGTGGCAGGCCCAGTTGGAGGAGCTCTGGGTACCGATGACAGAGTGTCAGCATCAGTTCACACACTTAATCCCGGGCTCAAGCAGGCAGGCTCTGCCGGCCTCAGCCTACGAGCACACGTGTGCTTTTCCTAGTTCAAGCTTTCAAAGTTCTTGTAAGTCTCTGAAGCCATGGGGTTCAAAGTAAAACACCTAGCTTCCTGATTTTGGAAGCCTGTCCTTTGTGTGGCCAGTTTTGCATTTATTTATTTATTTATTAATTGCTCCCTTTTATGGTGGGATAAATCCTGAGACTAAACAAAGTGTGCTTATAAATGCCACGGGTTGACCTGAGTTTGGCTCACTGGGGAATAAACACGGTGCAGTATCAACGAGGGCAGAATGATTTCAGGACATAACGTCCTGAGCAATAAAAACTCTGAAAAACACCAATATCTTCACCTCCACTCACAGGTTTGTAATGTATCAACTAGATTTTTTTTTTGCTAGACGTTTCCATCCCGCAGTGAGGAGCTGTGCTGTCGGTGGGATCTGACCTCAGGCTTGCAGGGATCTGCAGGGTGGAGGCGAGGAGAGCTCCTTCCTTGGCAGAAGACAGCATTGCCTTCACAAGCCCTGTGCTCACTTTTCAAACAAGCCAAGGGATGTGGCAGTAAAAACAGCAGGGGGAAAATACCTGTGGGTTATTCACATCTCAGCATATTTGGCCTCAGGCTCTCCCTGAGCTCCAACGTGAATTATTACCCCCTGAATCAAGCCTTAGGCTGGTTTGATTATGGGAACATCCCATTAAAAGGGAAGGAAATGAAAAAGAAAATTAAGACATTATTCCTGGAGAACCACCTGCGTGAGTATCTGGAGCTCATTCCACATTTCAGATCTTACAATTAGCTATCTCAAATGCATCACCCCCCAAGTATCAAGGAATAATTTCCTTTCTGATACGCTCTCCAGAAGTAGGATCCAAGGCTTGCAAGTGTTGATTCGGTATCTCTAAAGTAAAAGTGAGCTCAATTTGAAATTGATTTGGGCATGAATTAAAAAAAATAATGATTGATTTGGGCAGGAATTAAAACTTTAACTTCCTAAACTGGCCATAAGGGATGAGAAGTTTTAAACCAGAGATCCTGCAGATGTACTCTGGATCTTCATGAGCTGAGGGCTGTACTATTATTTTTCACCTCAGACTCTTGTATAAGTGGCATTTGCTGTGAGCTTCTGCCTTCTCATCCAAGGCATAGGAAGCCTGGGGCGAGGGAAATCTCCTCCTGTTAATACCTGACAGCAGTAAATGAAGGAGGGCTGAAGCACCAAACTCACACCATAGTTCCAAAAACCCCAAAGATTTAAGTATATTCCTGACAAGAGGATTTGACCCAATGTTATGAAGCCAGCTCCAAAATTTGGATTTAGATTTTTGCTACTTCTAGGAAGCTCATAGGCACTTGAGTCCCTAATTTCATCTCAAACTTAACCTCCTCCTCTTATCAGAAGTGACGTGACTCTGGTGGCAATGGCAGCAGGGAACGCTGCACCCAATGTTTCCTTTGCTTTGTTTATAGACCAGGCTTAAGATCTCCAAAAAGTTTAACCCATGGATTAAAATACTGGATTTTTAAGCAAATAATTTTTCAAATTTTTTTCACTGGCTACAAGAACGATAATGGACACCCAGCTCTTTGGAGAAAAAAGGCCACAATGGAAATGCTTATTTTGGTTTGAAGATATTGGCATTTTCATGTAAAACTGGGGCAGGAGAGCAGGAGAGCAGAGCCAGGAATTCAGTCTTGCAGTCCTTGCACAGCTGAGTATTATTTGTTTGTGATGCTTGGGTTACCTTGCAGGGTAAATAAAAATCAAGCTCCATGAATCAGGTAAGGGGATTTGGGGGTTCTGCTGTTGGCCTTAAGTTCTGTGTGTCTGCCTAGGAAAGCTTTCTTTAGCCCCAAATTCTGTCGCAATTAAGAAGCAGAGGTGTCGATTTTAAAGCAATGAATTGGCTCAGAGCTGACTGGCTTCAGCTAGAAATGACTGCAGACCACTGAGATGGAGAGAAAGTCAGGACAGAGTGTGGAGAGCAAAGGAATCGCCTCAAAAGGAAAATGCTGACTAAAGCCAACTTAAACTTCGCACAAGAAACCTGCATTTGGCTGAAATATGTCGAGGCTGCCATCTGCTGACAGCAGGAAGAGTCTAGGTACCAACAATAAAGTTATTTCAACTGTTGTTTGGAATAATGTCATTTCATTAACCTCTTTCAGTTCTTAATCTTTAGCTAGAACTGAGAGTTTTCTTGTCTGAAATGCAGAAACAATTTCTTTGAGCATTTAACTCTGTTGTTTCAAACCAACATTTCAACATAAACTTTAACTTCCTAAACTGGCAAAAATAAAGTGAAGAGGACACAAAAAAGGCATTTCACTTTGAAATAATAGTTTGGAATTGAAATGTCTGCTTCTTGTTAGCATTTGCCAGCTAGTCATATTAGATTTGGAAACGAAAGTGGATCGATTTTTTGAAAAGCTTTTGAATAAGAAAAAATATTTATTACAAATAGTGGAGCTCCTTACAGTCAGAGGAGACTGATTTCCCTGCTGGATAGTCACATATCCCACTTTTTAAAAATTTTTTTTAGTAATACAAGTGTAGTTTTTGGGAGTACATAGAGGACATTTTACAGGTGTGACATGATTTTTTATATGTGTGAGCACATATTTTTGAGTACTTCTCTATTGAAATATTCCTGCAGCTCATTACATTGTCTATTCCAACACATATTGGTGTTTGGGGCCTGGAACTGATTCACAGCAATGTGCCCCACAAAACCATGCTTGAAAAATTAAAATTGAAGCTGTAGAAAAACAAGCCTCTTTCTCGCTCTTCGAAATATTTTGCAGATTCATGGTAAGGTTTGGGTTTGCCCTAAACCGAAACCACAGATGATTATTTTTAAGGAGAAACAAAGAAAGAAACCCCAAATCAAAATATGGCCACCAGCCAGTGCACTTGCTTCTTCTAATTAGGCCAAGAGGGGAACTGAAATTCAATGCTATGAATATAAACACACCTGCAGTGTTCTGATCTTGTCTTTTTAATCAGAAATTTCATCTTTGTCCTGAGAAATCTCTCCTAGAGAAAGTTGCTGCTGAACTGAAAGTTCCTGCTTCACTCAAAGGTATCTTCTAAAAACTTAACTTGCAAGCTGCTTGTTCGTTTGCCCGTTTTGCTGCATTAATTTCTTTCCTTCAGAATTATTAATTTCTTTGTACAGCAGGATCCTTTTTGGTTTTTTTTCCTCCCCAAGCTTCCCTCAAGGGACAGATTAGAAGAAGGAGGATGACGTAGCTTTGTGAGGGTTTAGAGGACAGCATGGGAGGAAGCAGGGCACTCTGAAGTTTGAAAAAGTACCAAGTTTGCAGTGGGAGGCTGCTATCAGGGGTTGATTGAAAGTCAGAGGTGATTAGAGCTGATGCTTTGGAACAGTTTCAGCCAAATGCATTTCCATCAAAGTATGTTTTCTTAACTGGAGTCAAACATTTCGCATCAGATTTAAAAAAAAAAAGAAAATCTAGAGAAACTTCCCAGGCAAAGCTTGGTCAGGAAGTGTGAAGGAGATGCCGAGAGAAAATGCATGGACAGATTCTGCTCCATCCCAGTTCACAGGAAAAGGAATTTCTCAGTCTCCAAATGTCCACGATGTTGCCTTTGCCTGCTGGTATTTCAGCAGAGAACAGGGATAAGCAAGGTGCACTTCTGAGAGGATTTCGAGGTGAAGACAAGAAGCCTTTCTCATGGGACACAGCAGAGATGGGGGATTGTTCAAAGAGAGGAGGGCCATGGGCAGAGCAGCAGGAAAAGAGGAGGGAGCTTTGTGGCGATGCTCAGGAAGGGACGGATGCCAGGGCAAAAGAGAAAACTGCAGAGTAAAGGTTAAATATAAAATAACCTTTAAATGTACCCAGCATTTAAATACACCCAGCAGAACAGTTGGTAGATTTAAAATATCCAGCACCAACCAGTACAGCAAAATGTAGGGTAGAATGAAATCCTGCCTGTGGTACACCCTGGTATGCCCCACTGCATCAGGTAGAGCTGGTAAAATCCTGCTTTTTCAAGGGAAAGAAGGACAGTAGGAATAACCAGAGAACAGATAAAGAAGAATAAAGATTTTTGACTACTTCTCTATTTTTTTTCTCTTATCACTCTGCATTTATTTTAACGAGCTGTCAGGGTACATTAAAATATCCTTGAAGCCCATGCCCAGGTTAGAGATCCCCTTTGGGAGTGTGAAGACAAAACACTGCAATTCTGTATTTAGAGGGGCAGGAGAGGAGGGGCTTTCCCCCAGTTCTGTGTCATCTCCCACGTCAGAAATAATAAGAAGTTGCCCCCAGCCCTCTGCTTCCTTATCAGATGACCTCAGGCTCAGATTCCCCAAATATTTCTGCCTCTATCTCACACAGATTTCTCTGAAGAAAAATGTCTGCTCATGACAAGTTGGCAAGGCAAAATAAGGAGCATAAAGTTGTTTGGATACTGGAGCACTGTTGCTCCCCATATTTGACTCATGAGCTCTCTTCTTTCCAGAGTTATCAGTGCCTTAGGCTGCTGCAGGAAATACTGAAGGAGAATTTTGCTCTTAGTAAAGACAAATTATGTGATTTGAGATACCAACGTTTCCCACTGAGCACTCTGAGAAAAATGACTGGAATACTGTCTCAATGTTATGAAAGTACCAAAGTATGCTTCTTTTATTTAGTTTATTTCACATTTTGACTATTTAAGGACCTCAGTATTAAACTCGAGAGTCCCAGTTGGTTAGTCCCATGTCTTTGAATGAGATTACCTCCACATCTACAGCTGAATAAAACTTTCCAGGATGCTTAAGGCAGTCAGAGGCTGCTACAGGCAAATCCTTTATACATCAGATATTTCCATGACATTAATGAGGGCAGGTAAGGTGTTGCTCAACAGTGGAACAAGAAAAAAAAGTAAAAGGCTGGAGCATAAAACTGACATATAAAGCTATACCTTATTAAGTCACATTTTGCCTTACACGCTTTATGGCCTAGGGTAGCTCTGGAGGAGGGGATTTCTGTGGAAATCTCCCCCAAAAGAGAAACAAACAGTTGCATAAAAATAGAAATGCAAAAAATGAATGGGACATTCGAGGACATCTCTGTAAGACACAGCTCCACGGCTTGTCTGAGAAAAGTTGCCAGGCCCAGTAAGAAGCACTGGAGGAATTTCAAAGAGTGGTTTTGAACGAGGCTGAAAGAGGAAGAAGAGTGAGGATATGAAGGGAGTGACATGAGCAAGTCCAGGGTCATGACTTTGCCAAGGATTTTGGAACAGATTCAGGGTGACAGGAGAGCATTTGCCAAGCGCAGAGCTGGGCAAAATAGATTTAATTATTCGTGAGTTTTAGTTGAAATGAGTGTCTTAACCAAAAGAGAAAGAGAAATGCAGAAAAAAACAAAACAAAACAAAACAAAACAAAAAAAATCCAAATAGAAAACAAACCACAAAACTCGAAAAGTGATAATATTTTCACGGTATTTTCAGTTGGTGTTTTTATTAATCTTCCTATTGATAGTGTCATAAAATTACATTGCTGTTGTTCCTAAGCTTGAGAAAAGAAAACAGGGAAGATATTGTCAATGACCCTTGTCTTGGGGTGACCTTATGATGTGTATCCCCTATCGCCGCTCCATGCCCAGACACGATTCCTGTGCCTCTCTGTGTCTTTAAAACTGGGTGCAAGAGAAAGGAAAAA
>VZTA01029346.1:36663-75747 GCA_013398855.1 Mohoua ochrocephala
GAGAGAGAGAGAGAGAGAGAGAGACCCCACCCATGGAAAGGACTCTAAAATCTTCCCAGGTTTTCTCTCCACAGCGAGAGGTTTTATTATTTAGCATTATTCTTTTCCTGTGTGTTTGTTAAATAAATAGGTTTTTTTCCCTTCTTTCACTTTCCTTCAAGGAATTTTTTCCCGACCCTGGTGGGGAGGGGTGGCTGTACCCTGCCTTCTATAGAGGAGACGTTCCTCCCAGAGCGCTCCTCCAAATTTTGTCTCAAACCTGGACAAACCTATGCCTTGGAATAGGATTTCCCAGAGAATAAAGGTGGTTGAAAAATAGCAGATACATTATTTATGTAGTCACCAGCATTTCTCAGGTGTGAGGAAACAGACACTTTTCCAATAACTGCATCTATTTAAATACACAGAGTGGGGACAGAGGGGCCAAGGGCTGATCTTTGTGAGATTCCCCTCAATTCTTGCCTCAGGAAGGAGGAAATAATTAACAAGGAGGGAAACCAGCCAGGAGAGGGCAGAGTCAGAAAAGCTTAGGGAGGAGAAGGTTGGAGCGTGGAGCTGGTGGTCAACAGCACAAACCACGGGGAAATGGGGAAGGGATTTGGCTTTCCAGCTTCACGCAGGATGAGTTCTGCAAAGTGCTCCAAGAGAAAGGGACCAGGGCAGCATCTCGGCCAGATGAGCAGGGGGGGAGTCCCAGCGGCGGCTGGAACTTGCACATCCCCTCAGCTGACTTGCACTGCACATCAACAGGACTTGCTCGACCTACTTTCCTAATCTTGGTACATGTAAGGCTTCAGCAGAGCGGCTTTTTTGGAAACAGGATGCAATTTCAGGCAAGAATGTTCCCTCAAAAGTAAATAAACATGAAACGGATAGGATGTTATGTTCCATTCACACTAATCACAGACTTTTCTGATTGTTGAATTTTCTGAACACCAGATTCCTGTCAAGGCTGTTCCTGCTCTCTCCTTCTTTTTCTTTTTTTTGGCTCAAAGAGATTAAAAATCTATGATGTTTATTGTACATCAGTCAGGAAGAAATGCACTTCTTCAAGCCTTTTACATTTTCAACATCTTGAAAGCAATTTGAATTTGCCCGATGCCCTATTACAGAAGCCTTGCCCTTCTGTATTTGAGTTGACTGATTTTATTTTATCATGAATACACACAATTGAAATGGTGCCCATTTACTCAGTACGACTTCAGCGTGATGTATTTTTATCTCTAAGTTATCAAAAGTCCCATAAAAAACTGCAGGTACGAGTAGCAGTTTGCCCTTCTTCAAAACGATTGTTGAATTTATTTCCAGCCTCTGACATTTCATACTCGAGAGCAGGCAGAGTGTACATGAAAGGGCAGATTGTATATAGAAATTGTGAGTTTGAGATAAATGCTGATAGAAAAACAATTAATTTTGTCTCCTTGGTGAAAGGATGAGATGTGTCTCTTTTTGCAGCCCACATTTGTTGCTCCCTGCTGAAGGGAGATCTCCCCTCCCTTTTCAATCATTTTGGGGAACTATTTATGGGTATAAATTGTCCTCCTTGATACCACTAAGGAGTGGCTGAATTGAGGATGAGCGAGGCAGGTCACAGCCTTGTGGAAATCCATCTTTGGGGCAGAAACAGAGCCCCACAATCTTCTCTGGTTTAGCTGTATGGACATTGTTATTTATGCATAGCCCAGCACCTCAGGCAGTGAAAGTCTTTTCTCCTATGCTCACACAACTCGGCAAATGCCACAAGAGTTTGAAAAGACAGCTGATATTTAAATAAGATGGATTAACATACAGTATAATGGAATTGGACTAAAATTCTACAAAGACAGTGAAATTGCCTGTTTGTTTCTTGTAGGTAGACCCAAAACTCGGCGTGCTGAGTTACAGATTCATTTTAATGCCAGTAGATGGAGCTTGACACTTCTTGGCAAGACCCCCTCACGTTAGTACAGCATGGGAATTCTTACTGAAAACAGAAAAGTAATTTTTATTCTTCTCCTTTCAGCTTAATTTGCTGTTGTGGATAAGATTTGTAATGAAAAATACCGTCCAAACATTACCTGTTGAAAGGCAGGTTCAGATGCTATGACTGTGCAGAAATACAGAGGGGAAGCTTATTGATGCTGCTTTAAAAGCATCGTGCCTCTGAATTGTTCTGGGCTGTGTATTTTGGCATAACTTTTCACAGAGAGTCAACAGAAGTCTTGTGCTCATGTGAAACTGAGGGCAACAGGACTTAGTGTGGGGCTAAAGAAGGCATGTTCTGAAAAGCTTGAGTGCTTAACGGTAGAGTTAAGCAAAGCTTTACATGGTTTACTGATCTTGGCCTTGGGTTTGCCTCATTTCTTGCTAACAAACACTGAATAACACAGGAATGCTTCTCTCTTGTGAACATAGAAAATTCAGCCCTTAGTCCACATATTTTAGATCAATCCTAATCAGAAGGGTTGTCTGTCTGAGGGTTGTCTGTCTCATTTTTTTGTCCTCAGGAAGACTTCACAAACTTTGTGAAGTGCAAACTAATAACATGCTGCCCCTCCAGACTCAGTAAGATAACACACAGGCTCTCCCACCTTGGAACAATGAGTATAGCAAACTTAGTTTCTGGTATTATAGGTACTGTTTTCCTGTAGGATGGCTACTTCATGCTGTTTTCTGGGTACACAATCCTTCACAAAGGAGTAACTCAGTAGTGTTTGGTCCTCTGGACAGCCGGAGACCGATTCCAGCTGGCGCGGCCGTCACAGCAGCGTGGGTTATCCCTTTCCCATTGTGAAACCACAGATACTCATCCTGAGTGACGTGGGGAGAGGACTCGTGCCAGGCCTCAGAGTCCTCGATAAAACGTGCCTGAGAAATGACGAGAACTGAGGGTCGCCGTGGGAAGCTGTGTTTCATCTGGAGCTACGGCACACGCCACGGCAATTCCAGTCATGGCAGCAGGAGCAGGGCCGCAGCAGGAGCAGGGCCGCAGCAGGACGCCGAGGGGCCGTGGCTACAGCACACGCCACGGCGATTCCAGTCATGGCAGCAGGAGCAGGGCCGCAGCAGGACGCCGAGGGGCCGCGGCTACAGCACACACCACGACGATTCCAGCCATGGCAGCAGGAGCAGGGCCGCAGCAGGACGCCGAGGGGCCGCGGCTACAGCACACACCACGGCGATTCCAGCCATGGCAGCAGGAGCAGGGCCGCAGCAGGACGCCGAGGGGCCGCGGCGGTGGCGGGAGTCCTGCATGAGTCACGGCGGGCCCGCAGATCAAATGCAGTAAAACAGCTTGGCCAGGACAGTGTGAACAGACGCGAGGAGAGATAAAGTCAAGTGATGCTTTGAAGGTGGTCTGATCTTTAAATATGCTGCGGATTAGAGAGGCTGCGAGAGGGCCGAGGCCTTGCTGAGCGGGGCCCGGGTCGTCGTTCCCGGCTTTTTCTCCGCGTGAGGAAACGGGGGAGCCGTGTTCCCACAGGTAACGCAGCAGTGCTGCCCTGGCCCTTCTGCCAAGGCTGTGCAGCCTCGCCTGGTGTCAGTCACCTCCAGAGACAGCCCGGTGTTACACGGGGACAGTCCTGACCTCAAACGATCCCACTGCAGCAGGACACTGTGCGGGGAACCAAAAATATTTTTTTTCAAAATTCTTTCAAGTAAACTTCTGTGAATAAGGACGAAACAACATGAAGAAATCCCAACCACTGTTAAAGCTCGTCCCAGTGATCTCGCTTAGGGTACTCAGCAAGTGGCACCAGTGGGTGTCCTTGATACAGTTCTCTGCTTCGTTTGTAAGCAACTCCACTTCCCCTTGTGCCTTGTCCTTCTCCCTTGGAAAAAATCACGTTGGACTTAGCTCTGTCCTTTACCACTTTCCAAACTCTTTGGAGGTTATTTCCTTTCTTGGTTAGCACACAAGGAACAGTCTTAATGGCACAGGCAAATATTCAGAAGTACATCTTTTTTTGCACAAACCAGTAGGAAATGAATTGCTTGTTCAGACAGTTTCGGTGACACGGGATCATGGCCTTGCTCAGAAAACCCATTATGCCACTGTTGTTTTGGTTATCTTTTCATGTTTAACCATTCTCTTCATTTTCTGTCGCCCCCCTCTCTGTGCTATTGCCTATCCCTCAGTCTGGTGATGGCAGGGTATGTGCTTGGCAATGAGTTTCCTGCTGCTTCTCTGAAGCAGTTAGGATGTCTTCAGGCTCTGGAGCAAAAATAAATGCTGACTACTCCTTTTGATGCAGAGGAATGTTACAACATAGTCCATTACCAGATGATTAGAGGAGCAGAAATAAACCTTGAGCACGAAGCTGTAGTTCCCTGCTCAAATGACACTGACCCTATTTATAGACACGGAGTAGGCAGAAAGTAGATGAGGAACCAAAACATTAGGGAAATAATTTTCTCAGGCACCACCAGGCAATGACAGAATTATCTCAGTAGTATTTAGCTTTTGATATTGGAGAGCAGGAAAGTGTGTGAAGGGCTCTGGGACAGCCTCACCAGGCTCCCTGCGCTCCCGAGGAGGAGCACCACGGCTTGGAGGCAGCTGTGGAAAGGCTGAACGGGCTGAGGTGGACAAAGGTCTGAACAGAATGTGCAGTGTCTGCGTTTCCAGGGAAGAGACTGAAATTAATGACATCCTTCACGGTATTTTTAGGCTTTCTCTAATCCCTTACTCTTGAGGGCCGAATGATGAGCAGAGTAGAAATGATCGTGATGGGAGAGTGCCAACATCCAGAGCTGGCAGAGGCTAAAATTGGAAGCATTGAAAGGTTGATGGATGGTACAAGATTTTAAAGGATTTGAAATTTTTGGATGAAGGTATCGAAAGTCGGGCACACTGAAGTGGAAGCAAGTGATTTTATTTACTGACTCCATTCAAATGACACAATCTCATAAAACACCATCCTTGGAGGAGACAAGAGCCCCAATTCTACTGTCGTCACAGACTTGCAGAATAGAAATGATATAGAAATTGACGGATTTATACCAGAGGAGAATCGGACAGAAAATATTTTGCACAAAAAATTACATTTAGGCCTCACAGTGGCTGGGATTTGTAGTGAATTTGTAGTGAAAAGCTTCGTCAGGAGAGGCCATGAGACATACAGCAGGTTATGCTATCACACGACTCTGAGCCAGTCCTCTGGGTTTTTGCTGAAGAGAGGGGTTTTACGTGTTAGCTCAGACAATTTATCAGGCTGAACATGTTTGCCTACAAAAATGTTACAACGGGGGCAAGACTGCTTTAGAAGCTGGCCTCTTGTCTTCTGAAATTACTTGAAACTCACTGCTTGAAAGGTATAATGTGGGATGGCTAACCTGAAATCTATTTCCTTTCGTTTCAGTGGTATTATTCAGGGTTTATGCAGACTTAAGGGACAACAATCTGCAGCCTGGCCATAGCATCGATTTCACACAGCTGTAGAGGAATTAGCCTTTCTCAGGAATTCTTGTTGCTACAAATCAGCCAAATCCAGGGTCTATGCAGGGAAAAGGAGAAAAGTGAGGAGAGAAGGGGGAAAGAATCAGATTCTTTATTTGAAGAAGAGAAATTAATTCATTGAAAGAAAGAGGTTTAGTTCTAGAAGTAGTGAAAATGTGTAATGAATCATCATAAAACGGAACAGGAAACCACAGTGAGAATGGCACGTGCAGAGTGAAGATGGAAAATTAAGGCCAGACCGGGAATTCAAACCCCGAGATTTCACCAAGGTAGTAAACACAGGAGTAATTTGCCAAGTAAGGTCGTTAAGGAAGAAAAGCTTGGATAACTTGTGGGGAAGACAGATGTTCTGCACTTGAGAGAGTGGATTTAAGGTTTTACTGGCACTTCAGGAGCACGGAGGAGAGATAAACGTAAAAGGCTTGTTGGACTCGGGACGCTTTTCCTTTTCCTGTCCAGCAAGGCCTGTTCAGCTCCTGCCTCTGATGTGCTGTTCCAAAGACAAGCACAGGTCAGGGGAGGACAGTTCAGTCAGGTGGGAGAGCACAGCCAAGTGAGCTCCCAGTGTAAACCCACTGAAAGTAAGAGAGGAAAGCAAGTTGTGTCAGAGAGGAATTTGAATTGATTTGTCATTGTGCAGCAATCAGAGAACACTCTCTCCAAATTAAGCATGGAGCATATAAAAAAATGTCAATAGCTAAAACCTGTCACCTGAAGAGTTTCTTTCCAAGGCTGGGGACAGGGAAGGAGCTTTTTTTCCCCCCTTCCTTTGGCAGTTCCAAGAAATGTTTTTAATGAGGGGCTCAAATGGGTTATGGACAGAGAGAAAGATGCTCAGGCAGATAATTACATTCTTCACAAACCCATTAACTGCAAGTTGGAGGGAGGTGGAAGGCAGATAACAGCAAGGGCCATGTCCCGTGACAGGTGGGAGAGGAAGAAGGCAGGGAACACGAAGTGGAGTTTGCCAGAATAAACCCTGTGATCCTGCTGAGTGGGAACATGCTGGATTTAGCACCGAGAACAAAGCATCAGTGTCTGCCCCAGCAGCTCTCTGTGCCATGGGGGAAAGCACAGAGTCCAGGAGGTGCAAATCCTGTGGGGAAGCCAAGAGCAGTGCTGAAGGGAGCTGCTGACCCTGACAGTTGGGATGAGCCGGGATTGTAAAGCCATCACAAGCTTTGAACTCCGCAGATTCCTAAAGGTGGGAAACTCGAAGGTACCATGTGGTGGTGGTCACGATGAACCACCATGAAAAGAGACATTTAGGTGAAAGGGAACAGAAAAATAACTTTCTTTCTTTTCTTTTTATTTGCTAATTTTTATTTTTTAAGGAAAATTCTTTTATGCAGTGGCTCCCTAGTGAAAGGGAAAACTGAAGGGTCTGGAACTCACCTGCACTACCTGAGGCAATCAGCATTATCCCCAAACTACAAATTCAACCTGTTTCAGTTTTTATGGGTCACTTCACAGGGATATTTTGTGTCTGAAGCCCTAGAGAGCAATCATCTCTATATAAGCCCTGAAGAGCTGTTTCTGTACAGCCCCGTGAGCAGAAGCTGCTGTTTGACAATAACTTTTGCTCAACTTTTATTTTCACTACATAGATTTTTTTTTTTCCCCCCACAGAGAAAACAATCATATCCTTTAGTCTCTGTCTTCTTTCTTCTGCTTCTTTTGCCTGGACTGCAGACCAGTACCAATTTTTCAGTTTCTATTCCATTCTTTTGGGGAATTAACTACAACTTTCAGTACTGATCCCTTTGAGCCTGTGCCCTCTTTCGCACTTGTCCTGTGAAATTGATGTTTCCATCCGGTTGTTTGGCACAGGAGAAGCCATTAAGAAGTGCAAACATTCTCTGAGATACCAAATTTCACACTTTTCTCTTAGTTTTACCCTCATGGAAACTCTGGTCAGCAGGCTTGGGGATTGCACTAGGCTGCTCCTTTTCCAGGTTAAAGCTGTCACTACCAAGACTTAGCAAATAAGACTTGAAGCTCCAGGATTTTGGTGAAATCTGCCCTGCAGAGCTGTTTTTTCCCAGATCTCTTCCCCACCTACTTTCTCATCCGTCCCTAATACTATGGGAAGAGCCATCGTAATTTCTTGCTGTTCTTGGTGTCTTATTCAGATTCCTGCTTGGATTTCTCATCCCACAAATCAATTTTAAATCCCTGTCTCAAAGGACCGATAAATCTGCTATTTTGTGCATTCTGGCTCTCATTTCTCCTCACGGGCTTCCTTGCTATTTTCGCTCCATTTTATTATACTTCCCATCAAACCTGTTCCCATCCTGTCCTCCTTTTTGCCTCTCTTCCAGGTTTCCCTCCTTATTCTCTGCTCGTTTTAAATAAATTTCTCCTTACAACACACTTCTTTCAGCAAAGCTTTCAATGATGGTCCCACCCACACGCCTTAATCAAAGCCCCATTGAAGACTGTGGAAAGGTTTTAATGGACTTTGGACCATGAACTGAAAGTGGTGGTCCCTGAGGCTGCCTGGTGTTGCAGTCTGTGGAATAAACTTCAGGACTATTTAGTGAATCCAAGGTAGTTTTCTTCCTGAAAACGAAATTTTTGGTGTGTTTAAAGTACACCCGCTATTTAACTCGATGTAACTGGATGTATTTGTTAATTTAATCTGAAAAGGAATAAATCTTGGATAATGCTCAAACCCAGAGATTGTCTAAATAAGGAAAGGATTGAAAAGAAAGGAAAACACCAGGAAAGTAATGGATTGAGAGCTTCCTGGAGACAAGAAGCAGGTATAGCCAAATGCTGGAGCTGAGGATTATTTAAAATTCCTTTGACCAGTGTATTTCTTTGTGAGATGGATCAAATACTGTTTCTATTAGATGACAGGGGTTCATTTCCTTTCCTTAGATAAACACTTTAAGGTGCCAGACTCCTCTGTGAGATGATAAATGACTTCCTAGACGTCATCATAAAGGAAGTTGTTCCTTATAACTGTTCTAAATCTGTTACATATCAAATTTCCTGTGCATGGCTGCCACTCTGCAACGCTCTCCAAACTGTATTTCACAAATGCACAGTGTGTCTTGTAACACCAAGACACTCATTTTCCAGCTCCATCTTTGGCCCTGTTCTCAAAACACAGGAGGTCATGGATTGGATTTAGAAGTTAGCAAAACACATCCTGCCTACCTTGAATTACAAAAAATACACAATCTGGATGAGTGATTTATGAATTTGTAATTACAGATAGGACTGCTCTGTTTCAGTTCAGCCTGGTGAAGCTGAGAGCAGCTGAAATCTGCTTGTTTCAGTGATAGGAAATTCAGGGAGAAGGTTGTTGCCCTCTTTGTTTTGGAAAATGTGGATGGTGGTTTATATGTCCTACTGGAAACGACAATAGAATCTGAGATTCTGCTCGTGCTCATGTACTTTCAGATTGCCTGATAGACCAATAAATACCCTGCCAGGCCTTTTGGATCTTCACCCATTTCCACTGGCAATAAATTGTTAAAATAAGCCTCTCTCTTTGTGGCACTTGACATTTGAAACCAAGTGCTCATTGTCAGAGCACGTGTTGTGATCAAATTAATTTCTCCATTGTCATGAAGGAAAGTTGCAGAGTCATAGAAAAGTAGAGAAATTGTGGCAGCTGTATAAGCAGAAGTACAAATACCTGATGTTTGTCTCTGTGGTTGTTCATCACCAGATATTCTTCATGTTGAGATTTGAGGCACGTGTCTGAAAAACGCCTCTTTTTAATTGAATATTTTTATTAATTCCTAGTCTTGAGACACAAGAGAGACACTTGTTTCCTTTGAGCCCCAGCCAGGTTTTTTGCTGTCACTGGATCTGTGTGCCTGACAATGTCCATTGGTGCTCCTTGGGCCAAGATTCAGGTGGGCTTCAGGTGCCCCAAATTTCCATCACCAAAAAGTCCTGAAGCACCAACACAACTCACGTGACCTTTTCTTCCACCTCCCAAACTATTCCAGGTTTCACAGAGCCCTGCTCTTGGTCTAATTCTGTAATCCCCTCATCAAACAACACACATTTTTGGAACTGCTTTCTGGATTAACGAGTTCACATGCAATTAATTCAAAGCACCAAGACTTAAACACGCAGTGACCTGAGGCACAGAGGCAATCCCACGAAAGGCAGAAACTGGAATTACTTGCTCGGCATAAATGTTGGGGGAATGTTTCAGAACATCTGGAACAGCGAGAAATGTGTGTGGGATGGTGGAAGGAATGGTGAAAAAGCACAAGTCCTTGACATATGTATTTGTATTGTTGCTTTTGTTTTAGCTTTAGAGCTGTTGGGAGTGTGGTCATTCCACTGCTTTGCCTTCCAGTGACAAATCTGAAGGTCTTAGAAAATAACAGTTCGAGTTATTCCAGGCTGATGTTTATCAAGCAACCTTTGAAACACTAAAGATATTAAATCCCAATCTGGTTGGGTCAGGAAAAACTGAGCAAAGAAAACGGTGAGTTAGCACAGAAAAATTTGAGCACGACTGGGATCTACCCCAGGCTGTCATGAAGTCATTAAACAGGAGGGCTGAGAACCACCACTCTGAATTAAAACAGTGCAATCAAGGCTCTTGTTCTGGCACTGTAGAGATCATATTTTACCATGAGGTATCTGGTTGGGATGCATGCAACAGCCCCTGATTTAGTCCAACGCAGATTAAACCAGCTCCAGCACTTTCATGCATCTCCCATCTCAAGGAGATGCATTAATTTTTCTGCACATTCGTTAATTTTTCTGTTTCATGAAAGGCTTCACCCGAGAGGAAAAGACAAATGTATGATTCATATTCTAAAGAGTGTGATCAACCTTTTCATTGACTAGTGAACTTGTTTTGAGAGGTAAATTGCAATTGCACCTATATAAATGCCAGCTTGTCTATTAGCAGAATAGGACTTCTAGGTGCTTTGGTGACTTCAGTTTCCCTAGCAGAGGAAAGAAAATGATTGCCCAGTTCACATGGAAAACAGGCAGCTTCAACATTTCTTCAGTGGGAATTCAATTCCCTGGAAAAATTCTTGGGCTCAGTTTGCGTGGATCTCTTTGTTTATAACACTGACTTAGCAAAGCTGTGCCTTCAAATCCGTATTTTATTGGAGAGGATAAAATACCCATGGCTCAATATCAGCTGGTACAACTGAGGGGGACAGCACTTTCCAGTGAGTCTGCAATTCCTTTGTCTCTGCAGTCTCTCTTAGTCTGCAGGACACTGCCAGGATGTACATTCCCAGGCAGAATAAAGATATTTGAATGCAGATATTTGACCTGTCAGAGCCCTCAGGGAAAGCCTAAATACTTCAATCACCTGAAGACATAGGTAGCTGTAAGATCTATTTTCCTGGGGAATCATCACTTGGATGATGAAAGATCAGAAGGCAGTTCCAGTGATGTGCAATGTTTGTAACGATGTTACTGTAGCCAGTAATTATTTCCAGCATTTATTTATTTTCCTTAGTCTGATCACAAGCCTTCAGAGAGGTGATCAGTATTGGTTTAGAAATCCTGGCCTCCTTTAGCTTTCACCAATGAAAAATTCTTTTTTATTCCATCCTTCCTGCTGTGCCTCCAATCAATCCTTCAGCGTGTCCCTGAGAAGATCCTGCTTTCCTCCTTCCAGCTTAATGGGGCTGCCACTGGCTTTGTTCTTCATACTGGAGACACCCTGAACCCCAGTTTTCACTTGATCATGATTTCCACATCACTTAGAGAGCCTAAAAATGTCAAGGTGTTGTCTGAGAGTGGGATCAGGACCCTGTGACTAAGGCTGGCCCTATAGATCTCCATTTTCACACTGAATGGGCACTATTTTAGCATTGCCTTTCCTTTTTTATTTTGATTACAAGCCCCCTGTCAGAGGCACTTTTTCTGGGCTGGGGTAGAAGAGTGATTTCTTACCTCTGCAGCTCCCAGGATGAGAGAGTATTAGATCAGGACATGTTCTTGCACCACAATAATTCCAAAATATTTACTTTGATTTGCATGTTTTGAAGATCTGGCCGTCCCCATCAAAGATTCCTCTGGTGATGAATTGTAGCCCAGGGCTCAGTACAGAAAGTGCAGGAAAATGCCTTTCCCCGAGAAGCTGTCAAGGAAAACTCTCCCTGATGTGACCTCGCCTGTGAGCCTGGATGTACTCCAGCACAGGGGAGCCCTTTGAATCTAAAATGTATATAAACACGAGTACACAAATCCAGTAGCAATACAGAGCTGAAGAAATGTCAGGACATTGTCTTTGCAACAATAGCTCCAGAGCAGGACAGTTTCTCGTGGCTGCTCTGCCTAAAATGGGAAGCAGTGAGCAAGAGCAGCCCTTGGAAGGAGGCACCACGACAGGCTGGAGCCTTGGGCTGTGTGATAGAGCACCAGGGATGCTGACACCCGTGGGGCAAACGGAGAAGCTGCCTCCTGCTGCATCCCATCTGATAGGGCTGGTTTGATAATTTTCAGTGCCGGAGATAAGGTCTCTTATTTATGAGAGTGAAAACTCCTCTGGCATCGAGAGGAAGCACCACGGCGTCTGCCCTGAAATGCATTGAAGGTCTCTCTCAGTGCCCTGAGAGGGATTAAGTACAAACATCTGCTAAATCTGCTGCCATGAGAAATCCATCTGGGCTTGTGCCTTCCCTTCTTGTGTGCCCACAAATAAAATATACTCCAGCTTTAGGCAGTGCATTTACTCAGTACCAAACAGGATGTAAAATAGCAACACTTAGAACGAAGAAAAATGTCTACATTTCCAGCTGGCTTTATTAGCTGACAGATCTCCTGCACTGCAAAATGTATCCAATACTTCCCTTTTGAAAAATGAGGCAGATAATGGCTGACTATTAGCACTAATTGTACCCTGTGATGTTTGGGAAAACTCAAAAGCCACTGGAGGAACAGCCAAGAAAAGCTGAGAAGTCACTGCAACAAGTGATTTAGTGAAGTGATAAGGTGTATATAATACTCTCTGCTTGCAAGTGAAAAGACACCTCTCCTGGTTTTGTTTTGTTGCCAAAAGTAATAAGAGATACAACAACTAAGGAAATACAAAAGCAATCAAGAATGCAACCTATCTTCGTGATCGTTTTCCTGAAATAAAACACCTTGGGAAATACAGAAGTACCAGGTTCAAAGCAAAAAAAGAAACTTGTACATTGGTGTGAATATCGCTGCGTGCAGAAAAAGGAATGGGAAATGATTTTTCCATACATGGTTATAAATGACATCATTTAAAATCGTTTTACTAAAATCATATGATGAAAATTAAAGATGGTGACAAAATTTGAGCACCAGACACTGAAACCCAGGAACATTAACAGAAATTGATTTATTTATTTCCCCGTGGCAGAGATGAATGACCCCTGGAATTGTAGCTGTACTTCTTGCCTGTTCAGCTTCACTGTTTTCAAGGCTCACTATTAAGTTTTACCAAAAAAGCCCACTTCAAACCCCCAAACTTTTTGATTATGCAGATGTTTTTTCTAGCCTAGTTTTGGGGGAGTGCTCTTTTCATTGAATATTATTTGTATTCTTTATTATCTTTAATTTATTTCTCACAAAGGAGAATTCATAGCACTCCTGGAAATAATTTTGCAATATTCAATTTGCAAGTTCTGCCACATGAACAATCACTTCTAACACGTTTTTACGCATCTTCCTTTGCTTCTTTTCACACCAGGCCCTAAAATCTCACAGGAGGCCCTGCCACTATACCAGGAAAAGCAGTTGTAACATTTTTAGCCATTAATTATTTGGCTCATTCAAGTCCTTATGTAAAATTCCCGTTCCTAGGAATTGCATCAAATAGTGCATATGTCTGAAAGGTTATTAAATATTAATATTGGGAAAAGGAAGACTGCTCTCTCTTCTTCCTCTTCCAAAGTCCTCCTTTGATTTAGTGCTTTCTGTAGACCCAAATGTAAATAGTGTCACAGCAAATAAGTGTTTAGTGTCTGTGAAGTTTATTCTATTGGTCTATTTAGGTTCTTAAGTCTGAGTTATAATGCATATAAATTAGTGGCCAGTGAGTGTTGTTTAATTATCTGGAAGCCTTGTCATTGACAGAGTGACCTGTGCTGGCTTTCTTGCCAGGAGGAATTGAAGTTGTTATGCTAAAGTCTGGACAATTGGATGTAAATATTTACCCACTCAATAAGGAGGTGTTGAAGCTAATTCGGCCCCAGGATGTTAACTCCTGGAGATCACACAAGTCCCCATGGGAAGCCAACTTCAAGTTCCACAGGGAAAATTCAGATCCTGCTGTAGGAAATGAAGAGTTGCTCGAACAAGGTGATGGTAAAGGAGAAGTTTGGGCTTGATCATGAGCATGCCTGATAAAAATGATCGACACACAAAGAGGGATCCTCCTCTTTGTCTGTGCTTCCCTCACGGTGCCCATCACTGTGTTTTGTCTGATTTTTTTAGTTCTGAGTGAAGGTCAATGCAAAGACGTAGATCTCGATGCCCCCACAGCCCATCTGAGATGCTCCCAAGTATCCTGCCTGGCTTCTGCCTGGAGCCCCAGGTGTGTGCTGTGAGTCTTCCAGCACGTGGATGTCTTAGCTAGGCTGGGGTAGCTCACAGGGCGTGAGACAGAGGTGTGGGAGCAGCTGAAGCTGGTCCTCACCCTCAGTAAGTCAGAACGATGAACACCAGCCCAAGGGCTGCAGTTTTGGTCAGTTTGGAGGGTTTCTGTCAAAATCAGCATAGCACAGAGACGGTGATTTTTGCTTCAGCAGTTTGTTTCTGTATCCCTCCTCTGAGAGACAATCTGATGCAACCTTTGAAGGGATGAGTGATTTTTAATATCTTCTTTTTTCTTCTGAGAGTTTGGCGGGGTTTGATGCTCGGGACAGTATCGGATCCACTGGCTTCACACTGCTCAGAGAGTTTCTTTGGATGTCCATCACTTGTGACCACTGGAGAAACCAAGATCTGTCCCACGCTGTCAGTGCTTAACCAGCAAACTTTTGGATAGGATTGGGCTTTGGGGCCTGTGGACAATAGGACATCTACTCCTGTGATGCCTTCGGTTTTAACTTTTATATTTCCCAAACCCTGCCCTGCCTGGTGTGTGACTCTGCAGTTCCTTGTGCCCTGGGAGCTGCTGTTCTCTCCTGCTGCTCACACACAACAAACCTCTGCAGGCTTCCACTCCAAGGACACCGGGCCCAAATGTGTCAACTAAAAGCCTCTAAAGGGGGGCAAACTTGGGGTAATTCCATCATGAACTGAGGTTATCATTGGAGAATGAACCCTGAGATGCAAATGAACCAAACTTATCAAAGGGTGAAGAACCCGTGACCCAGGGTCCATCTGGGGTGTAGCCTCTGGACTTCCCAGGGTGTGCCTTTGAAGGCCCTTCAGATAAATACCTCCTTTTATTCTCTTAATTCTTGTCTGGTCTGTGTGTTTTAGGTGGCGGCTTAAGGCATCACCTGGGCTCCCCGCCCCTTCCCTCCTGACCCAGGAGTGATCCAGCCCTGCCCTTTGGGCCTGCCTCAGGCAGTTCCCAGGCTCTGCAGCACAGCACAGAGCCCTCCAGCACTCGTAGGCCCACGGGGCTGCTGCTGGATAAGGTTCTTTGAACTTCCACACCACGAGATTGACTCCCAGGGCCGCCCTCTGCATCGTCCCAGGCAGATCTGCTCCCTCAGAGGCAGAACCCTGCAAAGTCAGGGTCATCCCTGTCCCTCAGGGAAAGGGGACAGCTGCTGCCTTTGGATCCCCTCTGTCATTTGGCCCCTCTGGTCAGTGAACTCCACAGAGATCTGGCTGTTAAGCGTGACCAGAAATGATTTCTTGCAAACAGAGCATAAAGGATTTCTGCTTGCTCCATGTGGTTGCCCCTCTGCCATGCCCACGTGCTGGTTGAACATCACATGCAGAATAAGAGCACCACGGGGCTTGGAGGACAGGAGTTTCTGAGGAGACACGGTAGGAAAAGCAGCACATCCCACCTGGCACTGCCTTCCAGGGTGCTTTGGGACTCGTCGGTGCATTACAGGGATGGGGTCACCCAGGCTGAGGGCGGGGTGGCCTCAGAAAGGCTGCAGAGCCCCACACAGACAGGACTGACCTTGGCTGACTCCTCTGGGGACTCTCAGGGTGTCCCACAGGCAGGGGCAGAACAGAGCCAGGGCTTTCATCTCTGTAGCTGCCACGGGGAAAAGCCTAGGAGGACACCGGAGAGGTAACCCTGAATGTCATTAGACAGTGAGCAGGGATATCTGTGCTGAACTCACACCTTCCTTTAGAAGCACAGGCTTGCCCTCAAAGCTCTCTTTTTTTTTTTCCAATAAAGAAAGCATGGAACAGAGAAATTCATTTTGCCTCCACTAGATTACAAAATTTATCTGTGTGTTTGCTGTCTGATGCAGATCAAGGACCAACACTGTCAAGATTATAAGGGAAAGGATGTTTTCTCTTTGCTTTCAGGGCAAAACGTAGACAGAATTAAAGCAGATCTGCTGAGCTTAAGTTGTTTCCAAGAGAGGAATACCCCAGTTTCCAATTTCATCTTCCTAAAACAGTGATACTTGCAGAGAATCACGGCGAGCCTTTTCCCAGGATTTTTGCTAGAAGCCAGTAGTAACCCGAAAAAGAAATGACCTGACAATGCCCATGTATACACATATTTGGAATGCCAGAAACTGCTTTGCATGGATTTAAAACCACTCAGACAACAAGGTGACTGGCTCCATGCGCCCCAGAACTGCTGCCTGCTGGTCATACAACACAGAAGTGTCTGCTCAAAATCCAGGTAAACACAGCAACAACTAACAATAAAGGAGCAGGGACTGGTTTTTAGCCTTTGTTAAGAAAATTCACCAGTGCTGCTCTTGATTCGGTTCATGTTTGTCCAAAAGAGGAAGATGAAGAATGTGCTCAGTAGAAATTTGGGGCTGGGGGTTAATTTTGCTCCCTCGTTCTTCGCGACATGAAATGCACTTTTTACAAGGCGTCAAAATCATAAATTGGCATAACCAGGGAGAAATTAAGTTAGCTCTCAGAGAATCTGGCTCCACATGTCTCAGACTGTCCATTCTGTGACACTCTCCCCCTTTTCCCTTGCTGTTATCTCCCTTCTGTCTCTTGTCGAGTGCAGAAGGGAAACCAAAGGCTCCGACCACCCACGGGGCCTCCTCAGCAGCTGGAAAACAAAGGTGCCAAGAGCCAAAATGCCTCTTCTCCAGCAGTGCCATCTCCTGTGGCTGGGCCTTGGGTTGGCATCGGGGACCAGGTCTGATGTCAGCCAGGGAATTTCTTTTAGAATGCAGAAGGAAAACATCCTTGCAGTGCTTCCCTCAGCCTGAGTGTTTCCTCTGGGGAATTTGCTACCCCGTTGGATGTACAAAAAGAGGATCTTTTCTGGGGGGGGTTGGGGGGGGGGGTGTGGGTTTGCTCTCTGTTCAAGGCCCAAATGACTTGGGCTGAGTGTTCTCAGCGCTTTACAGGAAAACAGCCATGGCCCACCTTGGCTTTTATGGGAGAGGAGGAATGAGAATCAAAAATTAAATTCGCATAACTTGGTGGGTGGCCTTCCCTGCTGTGCAGAATATCTTTGTGTACACTCATGTCTGCCATGACTTTGAGAAAAAGCCCTTTACTTGTATGGCAACAAACTCATAAGTCAGAGTGTTTACGTTCCTGAGCACTATATCATATTTCCCGACAGAGTTAATGAAACAAATTAAGCAAAACTCCACACGGATTCCTGCGTTCACAGAAAACTTTTCAGAATTCGTGCGGCTCCTGGTTGTGGTGGTGGCTGAGCGTGCTGAGCCTTATTTTCCATTTGCTAAAAAATCATAAGCTGACTGGCCTCGTCTTGACTTTTTTTATCGTGAGGAATGGAGGATTAGGTTAAAACACTCTTTAAAACTACATCCCGCTTCTTTCCGCTGCTCCAAAGTCAGTTTTCAGAGTGACCCAGAGGGTTGGTCAGCTTCATGGGGACCTGACATGTGTTTAAAGTTAAGAAAATGATTGATGACAGGGTATTTTGAACACACATTTTCCTGACTTGGGTCATCGGGCAAACGAATCGCTACATTCATTCAATGAGAAAGCTGCAAAAGCATAAATATACAAGGGTTTGCCACGCTGGGTTATTAATGTGGTGTCCTCCAAAGAGGTATCGCCAGGGCTTAGGGACACCGCGGAAATGTGTACAGCAGAGCTCATTCACAGGAAACAGGGCTGCTCTTCTTCGCTCATTTTGCATTTCTGATCCGTTTTGAAACGTAAAAACAATGAAGTATCCAGATCTGCATCTAAAGAAAAAGGTTTTTTTGAAATACAAGCAGATCTTGACTTTCAGGCTGGTTTTTCGCATCCATTTGATGCAGCTTTACGCTGGTTACATATTCACGTTTTGAGGCAAGGCGCCACGGAAGACATCTCAGCGTATAAATGGAAAAGTGTTGCTCAGGAGACACTTCCACATTTACCTAATCATCCTCCGGCAGCCAAAACTTGCTTCAGGAAGGGGCCTCAGGAAGTTCCTCACCCATGAAGTTGACTGCAATGGAATGGGCAGATATGAGTAACCAACCCCAGTTCAGAAACTGGCCTTTTGCTATCAAAACTCTTCAGTTTTTCCTTGAAGAGTTTCACATTCATGCATATTTCCTACAGCACAAAAATTTCCAAGCCTAAAACTGTACGTAAATTAAGACTATGCCATGAATTGTGTATATAGACTATGATTAATGTGCTGTGCTATTCTTAAATAAATCGTGTTTCAGATAAAATGAAAGTTGAATATTTGGATTTTCAACGATGTCTTACCCCAGCTTTCTGTTGATTTTTTTAATATATATTCATGACATAATTTACTTATTAAAAGTCGAATTTTGCCATATTTGTCTTTCTCCAAATTCTCCAGTCTTTGTCTGACAAAAAATAACCACTCGACTGAAAATTTGTTGAAAACACTGACCAATACAAAATGACGGGAATATCATGTCTTTCAAAAATATTCCTCCAAAATCACCCTGCATCTCACAAAAAAAGAAACAATTGGATTCCAAACCACGCATAGTTCTAAAGGCTTACTCTCAAGCATCCATTTTTAGAAATACGGAACAATTCCCCCAGCTTTTTAAATAGCTGAGGCTTAATATGCCATAAAAACACACTGTAAATATTTCTGTTGCTGGAATGGTGTCTCTGTTACCGCAAGGAGTTGCTAGGATATTATCTGTGCCAGGAAGTTTGTTGTGCCTTCATAAAGGAAAACTAACAGTCATTTTGATGCATTATGCAAATAATATCCTGTTTTCTCAACAGATTCCTTTGCAGCAATCAGAAAAAAAACCCAAAAAAAGCTCCCAGCTCTGAGCAGATTTCTGAACTCTGCTGTCATCTTCCCTGCGAGGAACAATTCCATTTTTCCTTCAGTGATTACGTAGTAAATAAACCTGTGCCTAACTGAATTGAGATCACACTGCAGACACATCTCAGGAAGCCCTTTCGAACTGAGAAACAGGAAAAATGTTTAAAATGTTATAAATAGATCAATTTTTTCACCAAAATTATATTTAGGAATGACAGCTAAACTGACACTTCTGTTTCACTGGTGGCTACCAAGTATGATGTATTTAATAGAGGAGTGAAGTGATGAACTTCATCCCTGTAAGAGAAATTTGGTTGCAAAACTTTTTTGACCCCCTTGCTTCTGACACCTTGGAAGAACCTGTGATAGAATTCAACATTATTAGAGTACTTATAATAAAAAGAGGAAGTTGTTTTCTCTTTAGGGCACAGAATTTATGCTTGACTTATCTTTGAAGTTCTCAAGGTGGTTTGGGTTTTGCTGGATAGGTTTTTTTTTAATCTGCAGGAAATTACTTCAGTCTATCTTAACTCTAGGCAAGCCACAACTTTGCTGTGCTGAGCTGGGACTTTGCCACTTATTTAGGTGTTCTTTTAAAGGGTCCTTTAATTCCTCCCTCATTCCTGTCCATTATTTTGCTCTTTGTTTGAGCAAGGACTGAATGGAGGTTAAGGCCTCCAAATTATGGTTACAATTCCTTGTTAGAGAAAACAGTTATGGTGGTCTTTGATTAAAAGTAGAGGATATAAACTAGGCCCAAAATCCAACCAAATGTACTTCAATTTTTTGGAGCTTAGCAAGCCTTTAAGCTTGTGTTAATTGTTTGCATTGCTTGGTGGTGGTCAGAAGCAAAGGCTCTGAGCTGCACAGGAACATTCAGTGCCCTGTTTCTGACCCAGCAGGGCGAGGAAATGTCAATATGATGAGAAGGTCTCGGGAGATCTGCAGCGTGAATTCCAGGGAAAAGTTATTCAAACAAGCATGAAGCGGATTTTGCGCAATCTGTTTCAGTTTGACTCATTACTGATTGGGGTTTTTGATGACCACTGAAAAATTTGAAAGGGTGAAAGGAAGTGTTTTCCTGAGAAAATCAAAGTGGAACCTATGGTAAACCTGGGTTTAAGGCTGAGCAACAGCACAGTGGGCTCGTTATATTTGTTGGTTAGACAAAGGGAACTATGAAGAGGAATTAGACGTCTTCATAAGATTTTTTTTCTTAATTATGCAAGAGCAAGCTAGGAAAAAAATTCCTGCATCCAAATATATGTCCTAAATGGTTTTCAGTTTAATGTCGGGTGTAGAAAATTATTCCCACGTTTTGGCAATATGCGACTAATACCGATGGGTAAATCAGAATTATTTGGGTTTTAAAGCCCCTGCACAGGACCCGCTTCAGCAATGAAATGAAGTTAAGGATGAAAAAGAGAGAAGTTAATTTATCCATCAAAGGAAAACCACTCCAAATGTATTTAGCATTTATATCACTGATATATTCACAAAAACAGTTAAGCATGAAGTATTTATTTTAAAATATGCATAGGAATAAGGATGGAACTCTGAAGCACTCACAGGTCTACAAATCTGTTTTTCTTCTATTCAGCTGTCTAAAATTCTAGTGGGATGGTAGCAGGACTGGATAAAACATACATACAGCTGTCTTTAAACAAAATATTAAATCACAGGCAGGGAAATGAAGCATAAAAATAGATATTTACTGTAATTCAGATGGAAAAGCAGTTCACATTTGTACAGCAGTCAGAACAGTACAAATGACAACACCATTATTGTAGCACAGTTCACACAGCATGCAACTAATTTTAGCTGAGAAAATTACAGACAACTATGATTTTCTGAGCCTAAAGGTTTTTAACGAAATCATTTAACTTGAAGAGTTTGAGAACAGAATGTATTTTGAAGGATTGAAGGGAAGCAATAATACCATCATGCTGATTATGGTTTTCAGGGAGTCTAAGCATTTCATCACTGCTAATTCCCACACAGTATCACCCATTCCTTTTAAACAAATGGCCTACTGCTCATTATGTAAGGGATGAAAAAGAGAGGAATGACTTGGGGTTTCCTTCAGCCCTCCTGACAAACAGAGGTGCATTTCAGCTGTTTGCCATTTAGGTGCTCTCAGCAGTTGCTAAATATCAGCCTCCAGCTCTGTTTACCTGATATTCTCCTTCTACCAAGATTGCTCAGCACCTTTATTTTGGTTTAAAATGTATGAAATCTTAATCTTAATCCTCCCATTTCTCTAAAAACAAGTGTACCAGTTTCTGGTGATACCAATTTCCATTAAAATAAAAAAAGAAGCTCAGACATCTGCTGAGGGGTAGAAGGACCTGACTGACCTTTTTGCAGTGGAAGATGTGTTGATCCTTTCTGAAAATGAGAATATCCACTTGGAGAGCAAAGAGTGTCAGCAAAAACTTGGTTTGTTTTGGTACAGTGTCTGCAGCACAGTGAGAAGGACTGCAGCTCATCATCAGATTAGAAAATTTCCAAAACACAGTTATGTGCAGTCTTTTTAAATTAAGTAGATACGCACTCTCATTTCCTCAGGGAAATGCACTTAAAAGGAGGTCTCTTTGCAGTGGGAAGAGAAGGGCAATTTTTAAGGCACAGAAGAGGGAGAAGAGGGAATAACAATCTCCACCTAAGCTTCAAACCGAATTTTCCTGTGTAGCAGTTTGCTCTTAGATTTGTTGAATCCCAAGTTTCTGCTTTCAGGCAATAAGATTGACTGTGGGGTAAAGACTTCTGTATTTATGGGGGGATTTGAAAACAGACACAATGCCAGAATCTCCTTCTGCCCCCACTGGCACGTGTACAACAATGTTGGTGTCAACTTCAAGAGTGAACAGGGACTAAATCCAGGAATCCATACCTGGACAACAGTTCTGCCAATAGTTTAACTTCAGTACAGAATCCAGATTGGTAATTTTATCTGCAATGGATGCAAAGTGAAAATCTGAGCTGTGTGAAGTTCTGATAGCAAAGTACTAAAAAAGATTCAATTTGTGTAATTTCACAATTTTTCACTGTCTAAAGAGGCAGACTTACAAAGAAAAAAAGATTTTAGAAGCATTGGTGAACCTCACAAATGACCTGAATTAACTTTTGAATTCCAAAGCTGGCTTGTCTTCCAGGCCTGGAAAAAAGGTGCAAATCAATGTGTTAAGCTTCAACGCTGGGCAAAACTCAGTCCTGACCAGGAGATGTGACACAGCCTCGTGCCAGAGACTCTGTGCCTGAGGTCCCACTGTGCCAGGTGCTGCATGTAGATGAAAATACTTTGTTAGATGTCCATGCACCTCAGAATTTCAAATCCAACTAGGCAAGACACAGAGAGTAAGCAGAACCACTTGCTTTGCACATGGGAAGTGGGAGCACAGCTAAATGCCCGTCCGAGCTCACGCAGGAACTCTGTGCTGCACCTGAGAACTGAACTCCATTTTCCCAGTCCTCGTCCAAAGCACCTACCCCGTGCCCAACTCGTTTTTCAAAACCAAGAATAGTTTTATTGAAAGATGGCAGTGATGGTAATTGGTGTTTCTGAGAAGGTTCAATCGAAGCAGACCAAGAATAGAGAAAGATACAGGCACGGAGAGATAGGAAAGGTCATGCATTACGTGAATAGCAGGAACTGGGTCCTCTGAGTGCTGCTACCCTTCTGTCTCTTTTTTTTTCCCTGCAGCTTTTGCTGTACTTTTGGGACTCCTTGGAGAATCAAGATATGGAAACTCCCATGGACCAGCACTTTGAGGCGAGCATAAGAATATAGGGTAGCCTGGATACAAAAAAGGCCGGGTTTCTTACAGATTCATTCTGAATGCTGACCATATTTTACAGCCAATTCCCACAAATCTGATTGCTCTAATTCAGCCTATTTGTGCTGTAAAGCAACTCCTTCATGCACTGTTCTCTGGAACCTGGGTGTTTTCAAAGCACAGCTCATCTTATGCGACAGAAGTCACAAAAACTTACATTTTAATGCCCTTGGTTAAAGGCCTTACAATTGGTCAGTCAAGCCCACAGCTTTCCTTGACTTCAGAAATGCTCCTGGACTTTCCAGAGCAACTCCTGATCATCAGCTGCTGTTAATCACATAAGAAACATCTTTGGCCAGGGGGTGATGGGGGGTCCTCCCCTGGTGCAGTGGAGCTCTACAATGAGGGTAAAATTCACCTCCTTGCATGTCTCCCCATCTCCTGGTGATTTCCCAAGCGGCTGGGGACCATCCTAAATGTCACAACCCTCCAGACAAAGTTCAGGGAGCATGTCTGGGATGTTGATCTCTCTCTAATTTGCATGCAGAGCTCTGGGTGCCTTTATGCACATGTTGGGGGTGGGGGGTTGTGTTATAAAACTCACTCCACTGCTCCCACTGCTCCCACTGGCGAGGAGATGAGGGAGCAGGCACATGGCAGATGTCAGTCCTGTTGCTAAACACTGCTGAAGGGCACTCGGATAAAGCAGCAGCAAACGGGGTGTAGAAATCCATGGAAAAGCTGTATTTGTACCTCAGAGTCTACCCCACAACGAATCCCACTCTTGTCACTGACTCACACTCCCAGGCAGAGGGTCTCCAGTTGGAAAATGAGAAAGAGGAGACCTCAGGAGGAAATGTCAGGGCAGTCAGTTTATTTTCTCATAGGACTGTTTTAAGCAGCTGGAGACAGTGGCTCTGTGACAACACGTTGGAGTTTTGCAGGGGGATTCCTCCGGAACGGAAGCGTCCTCAGAAGGACCATTTCCCTGACTGTGTTCCATCCTGTGGGAAACTCTTACCCTATGACGAGTTCTTCTAAACTAGATGGGATTTATATTTATTCTTAAATTGTCTTTTATTTTTGGCAACTCCCCCACTGCTGGCTCGACATCTCAGAAACGAGACCCTTCAGATTCTCAGAAGCCAGAAATGCTGCTGACAAAACTAATTCAGAGCTGCCCTCATCAGCTCTGCTCGCTTGATAACGTTTTCTTTCCGTTCAGTTATTCCCTTCTCTGCTAATTCTGGAACAGTTTTGGTCCACATAAAAATAATTAAGACCATCTTGTTGGACATGCATAACCCACATTAAGAGAAGCAAAGACAAGACCTATCTGCTGAACCTGACTGTATTTCTTGTTCACGAGGTTTGGCTTTTGCATGGTAACACTTAGAGACAGGTGCTGAATAAACCTCGTAAACCAGCCCAAATTTAGGGATATAATTCTGAATGTATGCTGTGAGTTTTGGGGTGCCTCGGATTTGCGTCAGGAAGATTTTATTCACTCCACTAAATTTCAGTCATCATTTATCTCAGCCATGGCTGTAATGTCTCGTGTGGCACTGAGCTGCTTGTTATAGGGTTTCTTTTTTCCTTCCCCTGCAGACGTTGCAATCTCAGCCCGAGACCCAGGAATGAGCCTGGCTTCGTTTCTAATTGCACAGCTTCAGGAGAAAGAACAGACTTGCCAGTTTGCCCAGCGTCTCCAGTGATATTTCTTAATCTCATGAATCCCTGGAACTCTATTAATGTGAAGTGTACTCATGTAATAGACCATTCTGCTGATTATGTGCAGTGTCTGGAGAGATTTTAGATCAATATTTTCATTTTACTGGCTGTTCCCAATTTGGCAGGAACGACGAAGGGTAAAATCTGCCTCTCCTAGATGGAGTGATTCCACACACTGACACTTTTCCAGAAGCACAACCCAATATTTTGCTATATTTTGTTCTCCACTTGCCCCATAAATCCTCCAGTTTTCACCCAAGGGTGAGAATTTGGTGACTCCAGGTGTTACATTCCCCACCGGACTCTCTAGTTGCATTTAGTTCCAGCTACTGGAAAAGCTGACAGACAGAAAAATCAGGGGCCTTTTTTTAAAATATGAAGTTTAATTCTCTCCAGAGTGATAAAGGGCGGGTTAGGTGCTCAGAGTTTAGATTTCAAATCTATTCCAATAGACAGGCAGTCTGAATGTTTCTGTTATAGAGGTGTTTTCTCATGCCTGTGAGTAGTAAAGAGCAATTTAAAAAAGTTAAAATCATTGAACTCTCTACTGTAGTTGAACTTGGAAAAACGATGCTCAATTTTGAATTTTCAAAAAGTTAAAGAGGATTTCTGTTTCATTTTTAAAGTCATTGGGGGGTTTTTGTAACAATCTAGAATTACTTGCCTGGCAGTGTCAGGCACTTACAGAGCCACGTAATGTCTAGTATTAAAAATCTCTTGGCAGATTTGATCCCATACCCCCCAAAAACACCCAAAACTGTGAGTTTTAAGGGAAGAGACAGTCTTCCACTTGGTCAGAACATGCCAGAATGTCTCTATTTGGGTGATCCCAGATCATCTGTGAGGGGAAAAAAAAGGGAGTAAATTCCAGTGCCTTTGTGCAGGAATCTGAAGACTGTGAACTTTCTCCTTTTATAGTGAATTTACACAGGTAGACCCCCCCAAACTTATTTTGTGCATCTCTGCTCTCAGCACAGCACACTCTGCTTTTGAATGGAACTTGGATGAGCAGACTCTAATGGGGCAAATTATCTCTCCTCAATCTTCCCCAATTTTTTTTTTTTTCCTGTGTTCCACTTTTACATTGAAAACATTTAGGACACGCTCATCTAAAGACATTCCTACTTTCTGGTCATTTAGCACCTCATGGAAGCAGACTTGCCACCCAACTCATGTGGCAAGCAGTGGCATGTGGTGTGCTGTGAGATCAACTTTTTTCTCATGAATAAATGCCATTAATTCGTGGGGAAGTGAGGTGGTGATTCATGTCTGAGCACCGTGGGCCAGCACAAAGCTTTTAAATGCTCAGTTGCTAAGTTTAGGCTGAGATTGCAACAGATAACCAACCTGGAAGATGGGATGCAGAGCAATGTGAGAGTTCTGACACGGACTAGACTTCCAGTCACTGAATATTGCATAAGCTGAGGTAAATAGAAATCTTTGTTGTGAAGCTTAAAAAAAAAACCCTCAGGATGGAATGCTTGTTGAACATAATGCTGCCTAATTTCGACCCTGTCAGCTGTAAAATTCATCTCCTCATTAAAAAAAAATAAAAAAAAAAGAAGAAGTTAAATAAACCCAAGTTTATGAAACATATGTTTGCATTTAAAACTGTTTTGCTGTTCCCTCTGAGAGGACTTTGGAGACATGGCCTGTGTTATAATACCACTTCCATTAAACATTGGAAGCTCCACTTTTTTTGCAAAAAAATTCACACAAACATTCTGCTCTTAATCCAAACAGAGGGGTTATGAACTGAACCTTCAAACAGAAACTTTCAATATTTGGCTTCTCAGCTCAGTAGCACCAATCCGGGATGCCAACTAGCACGCGCTGTAATTAATAATTGTTGTAAGAAAAGGCCCTAAAGGCAGAATACCCAGTGCATATAGCTTGTCTGCTTTTTTAACCAAATAAGGGAACGGGGCATTTCACTGTTTATAATAGCAACGTGAAATACGATGTTTCAAACTGTTAAAGAAAACACTTTTAAACTTTTCCTGCCCATTTCCAAGTTTCTTCAACTCCTAAAAAGAATTGAAAAAAAAAACTTAACAAAACTGGCTACGACTCTCTGGCAGATTTATAGAAACCTCCGTTTCTCACTTTTCAAAACACTTTAACAAAGCTCCAGAGATGAACAACATATCACCCAAGTTCTGGCAGCTATGCAAGGATTGTACACACAGTTCCCAAAGAGTAAACACGCAAAAATCAATTCCAGGGAATGACAGAAAGCGGAACTAATTAAAGACTCCGAAGCAAAAGAGATCATTTTCAAAGACAAACATGTCAATATTTATCACACGAGTGAAGTTGGTGCTACAGTGAGCCTGGTGGTATTTATAAACATACATCTGGCACAATAACATGCCGGTAATTATAAAACGAATGCTAATAAAATATGTATAAATACTCGAGCCCTACACTAGGCAACTCTTAAACTGCTGCTCTAGCCTCTTGTCAAAGCTTAAACATTAGATTGTCTGACAGCATCCTAAAGTTCTTTAATGATTTGTTCCTATCCCCACTTACCATTAAAGCTTTTGTCTTAGCCAGAGCTGCTTTTGATCACCCCAGTGAAAGGAGACAGATTCAAACCACAAAGTCCTCATTTCCCATCTCTCTCTCCTACGTTTCTATCACCCTGCAAGCCCAGCAGCTGTTGAACAGAGCTCCCTTGGGCTCTCCTGGTGGTGATGCCATTCCCACCCGGTGCCGATTACCCCTTCATCCTGCTGGAGGCTTTCCTGGCACCAGACCCAGGCCAAAGCAGCTGAAATACAAGCCCAGGATTTTATTCCCTGCTTCTAGACTGTGTTATGTTCTGAACAGAAAGTTTAAGCCAGTGGGTGCTCACTCCCCAGAAACGAGGGCAAGGGAGTGCAGTCAGGAGGAAAGGATGTCTCCCTCCACCTTGACAAAAAATAAGAGATCTGTTATGATTTTCCCAGCTCTGCAAGGCTCAGGGTGATGCTGCTACAGCTCTGCTAGGTGAGGTTTTTCCCATCAGCTGAGAGTTTGATGTTCAATAGCAGCACGGCCACGCACACCCAGAGTGCTGAAACCACTGCCGACACCTCCCCTTTTTCACAGCCAGGTTCTTTTAAGGCAAGGAGTGCATGTTTGTCTGGGCTTTGTTTTGTTTCCAGCATGGTGGGCCACTGAAGCAGAGCCTCTTGAGGAGGAGGCAGCTCTTCCCTCTGTCACTGGAAATGGTCTTCGGTGTGCTGGTGCCCAGTGGGAGGAAGTGGGGACGAGGGATGAATGTCAGGATGGGTACGAGTTCCGTGAGCTCTGAGCACTCCTCCACTCAGGTTAGTTACACTTTTCTGATTCCCTGGTGTACTTTATTATCCAGCATGTCCGAGGTTTCCAGCTGCTTCTGGCTTTTGCATGTATCAAATGCATTCAGGGAACATGAATTCCTTTTAAAGGACAGCTCCAGAGCTGATGGATGAAATTCAACTTTGCAGATCAAAGTTCCTTTTCCTCCTCAATACAAATTGAGTATTGCAAAACGAAGGGGAAATCTGCAGCACACCTGCACAGCACAGAAAAGAAACAGCACCACAGCTCAAAAGCTTTACTTTGGAGCCTGAGTTTTGCAGTTTGGAAAGGTTAAGGTACAACTTCTTCCTATTCTTTTGATTGTCTTGGGTGGAAATTTAAGTGTAACAGTAAGAAAGCCAGGTTGTACTCATCATTTGACTTTATTTCTGCTTGGTTGGTTAGTAAGAGAATTTCCTGTCTGCAGGAAAGTTCTGTGCTTTGGAAAGAACTCTTTATTTCAGGTTGATTGAAACACTACATGCCACAGTTGACAGAGTGAATGAAATAAAGTTCAGGAAGTTTTTCTTGCTGCCTGAAAGGAAATTTTATCAGACCTGACATTCATGATCTTAGAAGTTTCAGTATTCACAAAGGGCCGTGTTTTGACTTTTCTGTGACTGATTCCAGTTCAGGCTGTAGTGCCACATCCAGCAGCACAGTTATTTAGGATTTTAGAAGTCACTGTTTCCCCTTTTCCGAGCTGCCTCCTGCTCTGGGCCATCACTAACACGTGTGTTGTCACTGAGAGATTGTTTGAGGAACTGAACAAAACCCCAAATCTTCTTTTTCTTTTTTTCCTCATTCAGATAAGTTGCCTGGCTTGTTTCTCACAGGCCTCCAGAACCACAGCTCAGAGGAAGGAGTGAGTGCAGCAAAAAAAGGCCCAGCATGTACAGGAAGAGGGATGGACTGAGCCAGCGTTGGCACCAAAGGTTGTTCATGTGGAGCCATAATCGCTGTCTAATTTCATTATCAAGTATGGACTACTTTGTTTCCTTAAATCAACGATTCCAAATCCCCAGAGAGCTGATTCATATGTCTGAGGGAGATGTAGGAAGTGTGGTGGGTGGATGAGACGCAGACGTTCAGTGTGAAGGTTACAAATCCCAGGACAGCTTTTGCAATGACTGAGGCTGCTCCGGTGTCCCCGGAGAGCTTCCCTGGTGCTGTGCCTCGTTTGGATGCGCTGCAGGGAGGGATGCTGCAGTCGTGGTTAATGTATGGCACCCACCAAAGGCATCCCAGCACAACTGGGCAAATATCTGTAGCTGAAAGAGGGAGAGGTGACGAGTGAAAGGAAGGCAAAAAGAATAAAATGTATTTGCGTGAGGGGAAAAGAGGAGCCAAACCCGAACTCAGCTGCAGGAATAACGACTCCCAAAAAGGAAGCAAAGCACACTGAAGACCTGAACGAAAGCATCAGGTGATGATGCTCGGTTTTATGTTGAATGTCCCAGCAGTGCCAGACAGGAGCAGCTCTGCTTGAAGGGACGTTGTGCAGCTCAGCACAAGCAAAACTCCGGCTCCTGCACGTGCAGGAATTAATGCTGCAACCAACACACTCACACAGAAATGCCTGCATCGTAAACATGCTTGGAGGCCTGGAGCATAATGCAAACAGAACCTCTGGTATTTTTGGAATTAAGTAAAAAAAGACAAAAGTTTGGGTTAGGCAGCAGTTGGACACTCCTAAACTAACCTGCTCCTCACCTCTACTCCATCCCAGCACCTATTTAAGGTTAAGTGATTGAATAAAAAGCCCCTCACACACCTACAAACCTCATTAAGTCAGAGACTCCCCTGATTTCGAGGGCTGGTAAGGGCAGTGGAAGCCCTGATGCCGAGGCTGGAAGAGCCAGGCTTTGGTCTCGAGTCTGAGAAGTGATGGGGTTTTCTCCTCATAGCTGGGTCTGTTGTCAGTAATGCACAAGGTAAACATTTACACATGAGAACGAAACACAGACAAGTCTGCTGACTCATGTTCACAAGAAAGGCAATGGTGTGAAAAGGATTCGCATCTCTTGACTCCCTTCTCCTGTGTTTTATCCACAAATCCATTTTTGAGTCATGGGATCTGTCTGAGTTTGTGATGAATTTAAAAGAACACATCACATCTTACTTTTTTTTTTTAAAATTTTTTTTCCAAAGCCCAAAGAGTTTTCTCACTTTGGAAACCATTTACAAATAATTTTACCTACATTAAACAGGAACAAACACAGCAGTGAACTGGGAGTTCATAACTCAGACGAACACAGAGACTGGGAGAAGCAGCTCTGTGCAGGTCCAAACAGTCAGCTATCAGGAAAATCTTAACCATGAGATCTGTGTCACTGCAGAACCATTTTCCCAAGTGGAATAACAGAAGCTTGAAACCTTCATACCTGGACCATCATCTCATGGGTGGAATAATCGACCTGTGTATGGTCTGACAACACAGCAAAGGCATTTTAACGCCATGCAGGGCTCACCTGGGATTTTAAATGAGTTAAAACAGTTTAACACTTGCAAAAAAAAAAGTATTTCCTCCTTGTGATTGTTACCTGCTGACTTCAGGAATCCACCTAAACGAGCTCTCAGTTAGGGATGTCTCCCTCGAGACCTCATGCTGACCTGGAAAGTGTCAATTCCTTTGAAAACTCGCTCTACCAATGTTTGTTTAGGCTGGGAAGAGGGAAGGGCTAGATGGGTAATTGCCTTGAGAGTTAGGAGGACATAAAAAAATCCAGGAAGAACGAGAGTGCACCTAAGAAAGCAGGAAACTCCTCGGGAGGAAACCTTCAATATCTGAAGTCAAAGAGGAGAAAAAAAGGAAAAGTTAGGAAAAGTTAGAAAGAAAAACACTCTGCCAAAGCCATTCGCTGGAGTCCCAGAGGAGCCTTGCTTTCATTCATTGCCCTGAAACGCGGCATTCCTTTGAATTCCGCTGCCTTTTATGAGCAGCAGAGGGAGGATGAATAGCGCTGATCTGTCACACGCCAACCTCACGGCCTGACCCCGGACCTTGGGAAAGCTCAGCGGAGGCTCAGTAGTTACAGAGGTGATCCAGCGGTGCTCGGATGGCCCTTCCCTCACACCACAGCTCTGCTCTCAGGATTTACACCCAGCCGGGTCTCCCGCTCACCCCCTGCGCTGGGAAAGTCCCCTCGTTTTGTGTGTGCACACACCCATATTTCAGTAGATGGGGTGGCGCGACATTAAGAACTTTCACACCTTAATTTATGTATCAAAACTTCCTTTCTGGTCAGCTTCATTGTGGAAACACAAATCGGTTGACAAAGGGCTGGAAATGGGAGCAGCACAAGCGCAACTGCCATTGCTATAGCAAAAAAGAATTAAAAAACCTAACGGTCCTTTGTCTCAGCTTTGCGTTTTGGGGGGTATTTGGCATCTCTTAGCCTCAAAGCTGGATTCCTCCTTTATAAAACCATCATCACAGGATTCCACCTTCCTCGAGAACCATCTGTGGTGGGAAATAATCTGAATTTCAGCTAGTGAAAGAAATGAGGCAGCAAAAGATGCACATGGCAGGGATTACCTTCCCAGTCCTTTCAGATGAAGGAATGATAAAACATTGCATTGCTTTTCTTTTTTTTTCCTTCAAAATCCGTCTCACTTGACAAGGTTATCAAGAGCTGTAACAGGTTTTTTTCTGATTTATTGTATGGGAACCGTTTTTATCTTGCTCCTCTGGCTTTTTGGTGCCCCCTCGTGTTTGAAAGAACGTGATAAAGATCAATCGCGTCTGAGCGTCTTTTGAGACGCGAGATTCATGGAGAAGCACTTGAATAACTCTGCCTGAGAAAGGTGTGAAAATTAGGGCAGAGGGAAAAAAGATACTTTAAAGACCTTTTTTCAGAATTGAAAACAGAGTTTTAGCTTGCAATTTTTCAGGATTGTTTTTATACATGTCCAGATGCTCCCAAACCCACGGATAAATTAAAGGTATTTAAAAGTTTATAGAAAGTGCATTTTTAAAAGCCTTTTTAAAATATTCAGAAAGAACATTGAGATTTCTTCTCTTTATTCTGTTCAGGTTTATTCTCCATAATCAATAATTAAACAATACTCTTTATGATCTGATGGTGAAAGCCATCTGAGGACTTGTTTTCAGGTACCAATATTTTAAGGCGTGCGAGTTGTTGGGTGTGCAGGCTGTACATGGGAAAAAGGAGGGGATGAGCCACTGGAATTTCTCCTACTGTGTCACTGGTCCCTTTCAGGCCTCGTGCCAAGCACCTCACTTCATAGGTGCCGATATCCTCATCCTCAGGGTATGTGCTGGCATCTTCCCATGGGAATTCAACCTGCTGGTACGGTAAAAGAATTCTGTATTTATATATATATAAATTATATATACACAAGAACTTGGTTTTCATCGTTGGAATAGCTGATAAAATAGGCCAAAGAAACATTCCATGTGTTGAAAGCCCTGTGTTTTGAAAGGGAGCATTCAAGAGCTGCTTTTGAAAAGGAATCGCCAGAACCGCCAGAAATTGGTGTGAATGTGTCTATTTCCCACCTCGACCTACATAAACGATGCACACAGGACTCCCCAAATGCCCTCAAATTCAGTTTTCATCTGTGACCAGCATGCTGTGGTTTGAGTTCACCCCTGGAAAAGGAAACTCCTTCGTGCGGTACCTCGTGGATCGCGGGCCTGGCGAGAACAGCGGCGGAACACCCTTTCTTCTTTCCTTGCAGACGGGTTCCACAGTCTGGAGGGGAGATACAAAAACATTCTCCCATGACAGATTCACTCCTAAGTGGGGCAATGAAAGAGATTTGTTATGATTCGATGGAGAGGGTGGCAATAGAGCTGAAGGAATGACCTGGATGTCACAGCCGCCCTGACAGGAGGCAACAGCTCATCGGAGGGGTTTGACTTTGGATTAGTCACGGTGAATAAGACACGAGGACTTTACAAACTTTTTTTGTCACTTTTTTTATCCCGTCTAGTCCAGCCCTCCCCTCTTATCACCAAACCTAGCCCACAGCTCCAGGCTTTTGTGTCACCTTGGTTTTGTCATCCCCTCTGGCTTTGCCTGCCTTCCCACCCTGATTTTTTTCCTGGAGGGAAGCAGAGACCTGGATTGTCTGGGCTGTGGGATCACGCAGGAGCCAGTGTGGGCTGCTTGCTTTTCAAACCCCAGTGTGTGCTGCGAGCGGTGCATTTTTATGGCACGTTTGTGTACAGTAACAAATGGCCTGGCTCCGTTAATCCTAATTACCCATCTGGATACAGACAGGCTACTTATATTTACAGATATCAGGCAGGAAGGTATGTGGTGCTCAGCCTCACCAGGAAACAATCACTGCTGCATTATTCTATTTCTATGGATCCGAAGCACAATATAAAAAGGTTTATATTCTGTCCTGGATCCACGTGACATTCAAACACGTGAGGGCACAGCCACACCTGATTACCTCGCCAGGACTCAGCTACTGCAGGTGATGCTCTGTCGTGCTAAGATCCGCCTCAGAGGGCTGATTGCACATTGAAACATCCTTCTTCAATTTTGTCTCTGTTTCTTCCTTTCAGTACCTGTCCTGCAGAAACACGGAGGTCTGATGCTGAAAAAGTGAACAGTGAGAGCTGTTCCTTTCACCAGCTGACCGCTCTCACAGCTTCTCGTGCAGGCCATGGGTATCTGTGCTTTGGAAAACATCGGTGAATCTCTGAACCTGCCTCTGACTCAGCCCTGGGCTGGATTCTCAGCTCATTGTCCTCTTGTTTCCAGGGAGTCTTCACAGAGATCCCGACTCAATTCATGATTCATATGTTTAAACCACAAACACCTTGGAGATAAACTGTGGATATTTTAAAAAAACCCCAAACAACCAAACACACAAAAAGCCGTAACCACCAGCTGCAACTGAATGCATAAAAGTACAGAATTTAAACCTGCAATCCAGTGACAGTCTTACATGTAATTTCATCAGTAACCATCAGTCTCAGGGAAAGGCCCCAGAATATCTGCAGGTAATTTCTGTATGTGGACCACCGAGAGCTGCACTGCAGTAATTCAAACTGGAAAAAGCAGATATATGAGTGCAATATGATCCAAATATTAGTGCAACAGGTTCTTTGCTGTTGTGCCACAATCTGGGGCTGTTGCAGCTTCAGGTCCGCACTCATTTACAGAAGTACAGATTTGCTACTTTTTGTGCAGCGTTTCCAGGAGAGGGAGGTCAGCCTGTGCTCCTGGCTGCTGAGGAGGTGGGATGGACAAGGAGCAAAACCCCACGGGTTGGGTGTCTGGGTACAATCCCCGTTATCCTGGTGAGCAGATGGCCTCATGGATGGGCTGGAAGAACCAGCATCTCCTTTGGCAAGTGCTGTCAAAACTCTGAGCTTTACAGGGTCTAATCTCCAGCAGATAACACATCTTGAGCTGTTTTATTGGATACCTGCTGATAACGAAGGAGGATATGAAATATTTAGGTCCTGGCACGCGAAAACCATCGCTGCTGATGGCAAAACTCCCTCCACAGTTAATGGAGTGTTAAAACCTTGTCTCTCACTGGGCAGCCAGTGCGTGCAGGATGCCGAATCTGCCGTAGAGTGACTGTAGCACGTGGGGCTGCAGCCTTCCAGTATCCAAGCCACTTAAAGTATTAACCTGACTCACTGTCAGTGCCTCTTTGTATTTCATAACTAAAGGCTTTGCTGCCTCAATTAGAAATGGTGAAACCACGGCAGGTCCGAAATGAAGTTGCGGGAAACACCTGGACTGAATGTGCATTGAGGGAGATGCTGCCTCCTATAAAGGTGAAGAGTGGCGAGTGGAGTCACAGGTAAACGCTTCACCCCTTCTTCCTCTTTGTGATTCAAGTGACTAAAGCTCTACAGGTCATTTTGTATAAGTTTTTTTTTTTTTTTACTTTCATACTTTCATTGCTTAAGACCAAAGACACAGAGGCAGGTCAGGAACACGGAAACACTGTGGGCTGATTCCTGCTTTGGACTGTACCACCTCAAAAAAGGTAAAGAAAAATGAAGAAAACTGATGAGAACCATTCCGATTTTTCCTCTCCTGGTTACCTGAGAAGAGAAGAAAGGTAATGAACATGTGCATGAGCAGGGAACACACACTGCTGTGTCTGATGGAAATGGCCATGCACCAATTGCCTTGCCCTACAGCAAAAAGTGCTTGGGATTAGGGAAAACTTTTCTAAATGCGTGGATGATTTTAAGCAGAGCACCAGAATCCCACAGGAGCTGGAGATGGATGATGGCAATCTCACCAAAAGGGAACTCAGATCAGCAGCAGTTTGGCTGTGGTTCAATCAGCTTTGGGATGGAGAGGGGGACTGGATCCAACAGCAGAGAGTTTGAAAAAATTGGGAGTGGGCTCCGTTTCCCTTCCCGCCCCTCCGGCCGGTGCAGCTGTGCCACGGCTGTCAAACTTTCCTTCCATCAGCAGCTAAGCGGGGACCAGCCGTGACTCACCCGCTCTGAGTCAAACCTTCTCCCGGCGCTCCCGGGAGCGCAGCTTACAGCATCTCCGAAATTCATTTCAGAGGCCTGGCGGGGCTCTCGGGTGGTGTCCCTTTCAACCGCGAGCTGCGCGGGGAAGAGGTGGGAGGTGCCTCCAACTCCTCCTGTAAAATGACACTCGGAAACTTCGGCAGCATTGATGGGAAAACCCGGGGTGTTCCCCAGATCCGTGGCTGACAGCAACTGGCGAAAGTATTTTGTGGGGACCTGAGAAAGGGAATAGTCCTGCTCCTCCTGGACATCGCTATTTACAGGCAGCAACATTTCTCTCACTGAGCTTTGCAAAATGTTAAATCACCAAAAAAATTAAAAAAATTAAAAAAATTTTTAAAAAGAAGCAGAGACTGCTCACAGGAGTAATATTTAATAAAAGCATGCACAAAAGTGACTATGCTTGACCCAAATGAGTTCAAAACAAATAAAATCATCTGCGCTTTAGGTACATGAGCCCTACAGAAATGCTGAGTGCTATAGCCAAAAGAACTTGCCGTACTCTGAGGTCCACCTCGCCCAGGACCCACTGTCTGTCAGGGGTGAGCAGCAAGGAAAGGGGATTAGAAACAGAACATCCTTCCCCACAAATGCCTTTCCAACCATCAGGGCATTGAGAGCCCACTGAGCTGAAAATTACAGCCAGACTGCTTTGCACAGCAGACACCACTGGAGCTATTTTTTCATAAACATTTCTCATCCCTTTTCAAAAACATACAAAATCTTGACTTGTATCTCCTGACAATGTAACAATGTTCTGTATTCTGTATACAGTTTTGTTCTATTTACTATTATATTATATATATATAAAAATACTATTTATTATTAATTTATTTAATAATCTTATGGTTCCAGTGCATTACCTGGAAAAAACACTCATCCTGTTTATTCAATCTTGCCACCTGCTAATTCCTCTGGGCATGCCTCAGTTTTCATATTGGGACTTACCAGTCCCCGCTTATTTTTCCCGCATTGCCCATGGGTTTAGGGCTCTCTGGAACCTGATTCTATACAATATAACCTTTCTTTTTTTGCCTGTGAGTCCCTGACAGGCAGGGACTGCGCTGTGTGTGGCAGTGAAGGTGAGGAGCAGGGGCTGTGCTGCTGTCACAGCCAGGGCCAGGGCTTGTTTCACCATCATGTGATTGCGTTCACGCTGTTCCGGGTGCCTGCCAGGGATATGGGCTCTTATCTCTGGGTGCCCCAGCTGAGAGCGGAGCTGCAGTGGATCCCTGCCTCCACTGAGTGCCCCTCAAAAGTGCAAAAGACTTCAGGAAAATAGTCCAGAGGCAGCTCCCAGGCAGAGGGGTGGGTGGGTGGTTGGTTTGCCATTTGGGGTGGTGGGGCTGGTGCCGCACGCAGGCGCTTCCTTAGAGCACGAGCACCCTGAGCACACAGAGCCTTCGCTCAGCCCCCAAACACAGGAGCCCAGAGCTGCATTATTATTGTTAGAGAGGCACACAATCCATTTTACAGACTGTAAATATTTCCAGCAAGAGCACTCACTGTAGGCGTGGATGCCAAGCCCCGCTGTCGCCTTCCTAACTGTTGGGAGAGTGGTTTTGTTTTATTGCACAGACAGTGGGTTCTCCATCCCCTCGCCGTTCTTCTCACAAGTATGTGTTGAGATGGCACGCCGGGTTTATCACAGGCTGAGGAAGAAAACTGGAGCTGGAGTCTCTGCTTCCTGTCATCCCAGAAGCCTATTTTAGCTCGCGGGGCTCTTGAAAAGACAAATCGCGTTTCCTCTGCGCCTGTTGGAGCCTGAGCAGCCCCACGGCGCAGCTCTGTCACCTCAGGTGAATGCTCCAGCCCTTGTTAGCCTAATTACAAAGTCCACATGCCCAGGCGGAGGAGGGAATATTGACAGGTAAAAGGAAGAGTGTGAGGAAGCAGCGCACGGGGATGGAGGTCAGGCAGGCTCTGTCCAGGCTCGTGGTTTCCCTGTTATCTCTACAGCAGTTTCCAACAATGGCCTTCTCCAAAGAAGCGAAAGGATCTGCCAGAGCTCATCTGGGGGTGTGGGATGGGAATTTGCCGTTCTGCTTCTCGGTACTACCGGGTGGAGCCCAGGTTGCACAAGGACCAAGACTTTTCCGTTTCCGCTCAAATCTGGGCCATGTCAGCTCAGGGCTTTCTAAAATAAATACCAGGCAATTAATGTATTTTAATTTTCAGGACACTGAGATAAAGTATTGATCATTAAGACTTAAACACCTGGAATGAGGAAGTAATGTCAGGCTTTTTTTTTTTTTTTCAGGTGTGAAGCTGGAATACAAGCCTAACTCTCAAAATCCAGCTTGTCAGAGTAAAACTTCCCAAAACCTGCCACAAAATGATGCCATCAACCAGCTGATCTGCCTCTGGCTGGGCTTTCAGCAGGGAGGTACCCCCAGGAAAGGTGGCACTTCGATGATGAAGGCCCTGTGCATACATCCAGGCTGAATTCCCAGCCCAGCTCTATCCAGCAGATGCTCACGGAGCTTGTGGTCATGATGAGATGGGATACTGGAACCCAGCACTATTTCCAGATCTCTCTTTGTGTCTCACAGTTGTAAAACAAATATATATGTTGGTCCCGTGCCCACATCTGGGTCTGTCGCAGATCTCCGTCCAAAATAAATTAATTATAGACGAAGGGAAAAGAGCACGTTCCCAAGTGCCTTTGATCTGGGGGTTAAGGGAGCTGCTGAGTGAGGCTTCGGTGCAACACAATCCACTCGCCCCTTCCCCTGCTAATAATAACCCCAGGGATGCGCGCTTCAAAAATAGCCCGATCCATTCTGTCCCCAAAACAGCCCAAAAGTTAAAATTGAGCAAGAGAGATAGGAAATGTAGCCTGAAACCATCGTGGCTCAGGGCCTCTGGGGGTTATACTCCGTGAAGGAAGAGTCCCTATGCGTGAATTCCCTTGTTTATATACCTACCACACCGTGTGCTCTGTCTCTCCTGTCAAACCCCCAACCAACCCAGGAAAGATGCTTTTTACACTTTTCCATAAAACAGCTCCCAAAACAGAGACACCTAAGCCATAATCCGCTGCATTTTCAGTAGCAAAGGGGAATTCAGAGGGGAATTAGGACCATGATCTGCAGCCTGCGGGCGAATGCCACCAGCAAGATGTCACTCAGCAACGTCCCTGCAATTTCCCTGGATGCGAGGGGACCGGGAAGGGCCTGGGTACAGCAGGAGCACGGCAGTGAGAGGACCTTGCAAGTGTGGGACACTTGGGGGCTGCCAGCCTGAAGTTGGGAAGCCTGCTGAGCCTCTTTCCTTCTGGCAGAGCCCTTGCACGCTCCTGGCTTTGCATTTTTGAGGGTTAAGCGCTCGTCTGAGATGACGATAAAAAAAAGAGAGAAAACAGTCAGAGAATGGTGCAGATAAATCTGTGTCGGGTTTGCCTGAGTGGGTTTCTGCAGCACAGCACAGGCTCAGGCCGTGGCTTCGGAGAAGACCAGGGAATCCCTGTGGGGCACTGAGAAGGGGAATCCTATTCAAACCCCTGTACAAATACTGTAGCCCTGCAGCGGGAGGTGTAAAAAGCGAGCGCCAGCTATTTTACAGCTCACATTTCTAAAAAAAAAAAGTTTAAAAAAATTATTTTTGAGGGCCCAAGTTGGTTGGTGTCTATGGTGACATTCGGAGCATCCTTCCTGGACCAGACCTGGGAGAAGGAGCTTTCCTGGGAGACGGGCTGCCCTGGCTGCCCCTGTGCCAGCGGGGTGGAAGAGAACCTTGTCCCTGCGTTCCCAGCTGGGAATCTCGTCACCTTTCCCACCGGGGCTGTGAGAAACACGGGGAGTGGCCAGCCTGCACTTGGGGCGAGGGGGAGCGAGCCCGAGGTTTCAACAGCAAACCCAGCCTCGCTTTTCCTTTTCACCTCGGGGAAAACGGGAAGGTGCGGGAGCTTCTGGAAGGAAAAGGAAAAAAAAAAGAAAGAACTAGGAAGCGGCGCGGGGGGCAGCGGTTCCGACGTGAGTGGCGAGTG
>VZTA01029346.1:76329-106115 GCA_013398855.1 Mohoua ochrocephala
GCTCCTGCCCGGCCGGGGACGGGCTCGGCGGGCGGCTGCCCCGGGTGCCCCGATAAGGGATTTATTATTAGCGTTTCATCGACTATTTTTAAAAATCCAGAAATAATCGCCGCAGAGTACCGGTGAAATGAAATAGCTCGTCTCCCATCTCCCGCTTTCCGCCTCTTCCCCCACCCCCCTCCGCGAAGCGTAAAACAGTGTAAAGTCCTTTTAACCTATATTAATATCATAATTAAAAGCTTGTCTAACCGCGGGAAGCCAATCTAATTATGAAAAATTGCCGGAGTACGAAGTATATGTGACAAATCCTTGAGTTGATGACTGCTGTTAATTCACACTGTGCTGCGGAAGACGAGCTAAAAAAAAACCCCCAACTTACTAAATGAAATGGATCTGTCTGAGATTGTCAGTAATGTTTTTACAGAACTGATTAAATCATGTATCTCGGTATCATTAACTAATGTGTGCAGCAAAATAAATTATATATATTGGAAGGGGAAAATACATTCCTTGGCTGAGAAGTTGCAGAATGTTTGGAGCCAAAGAGCAGATCGTTTAAATGGTAGGGGGTGGGAATTTCCTTGGCTTCCCTCTGGAAATAAATCACAGCTCAGTGTCTGTGTGCATGCATGTGCGCCCACATGTGCGTTTATATAAAATCTGGGTATAGAAAACCTTCGTGCGCACGCATCGGGACGCAAATTTTGCAAGTGCTATTTACTGAACGCGTTTTTTTCTACCAGTTTGGAGACAATGAAACCAGAACCGAGATGCTAACCAGGAACGTACTGGAACGCTTCTGATTATCCGGCTGAATTGTATACAAATGAAGTAAATTTAGCATGGCACCATTTATAAATTCCATGCTTTACAATCAAAATTCCAAATCTAGCTGTTTGCAGCTAAGAATAGCGCGGGGAGCCCTTTACTCCCTCATTTTGGATTCCCACGAAAACTGTTATCCTAGAGCCTACTCATTAAATGGCCAAATATTTCACTGGAGTTCAGCCCATTTCTAGAAGAAATGCTGTTTACTCATCAAACCTAGGCTGGTCAGAGCGCTCAGGATTTAAACTTTTTCTGTAACGTCTGGCACAAAACAGGTGGGCTTTGTGTCTAAGGAGCAGGGGACAGGGTTTCTGCAGGACGCTGGCCGTCCCACCTCAGCTTCCTTCTGGAAATAAGGAGCTCAAACTTTGCGCAACTGCGGCGGAAGGCAAGTAGAGCATGGGAAGCTGAAGTGTTGTGGCAGTACATTAACAGAGATATCAGTACGAGGGCTAAATGATAAAACGGCACTGGGAACTACCGTAACTCATGGGGCAGGTGGCAATTTATCACGAGGTAATCGCAGTGATAGGGTGCTGAGAGTCCTGAGAAATCGTTTGAGTGGCTTTTTATCTTTGAGGAGCACGGTCTTTTACAGTGACATTATTTAATTTACTGAACCAGCCCTTAGCAGCACGAACAGCTTCATTGATGAGTTCAAGGAGCAGTTTTGTTCTCGGCAGCGTGTGTTTGTGTTTCTGTTGATAACCTATCCAAAAGAGCTTGTTTGTAAAAGCTGTTTGGAAGACAAAACCCCTGTCTAATGCCATAGCAGCATTTGTGGTACAAATTGCTGGAGAGACATGTGGAGACCCATCCTTGAAGTTTTTACGCTCGCAAAAGTCCTCCTGCAGACTGCCAAGGAAACCTGCTCGCTACGAGGAGTCAGGAGAAAGCTGGGGGCAGTGAGAGGATGATGGAAGACAGGGAAGCAAAAGGGAAACTGTGCTCCCCTAAGCTCTGGATAAATACTATCTGTTGCCTACATCCAAAGCACTGTTTCACTTATCACCACCAAGGAAAAAAGTGACCTCAGCACATTATTTTTGGCCCTGTCGGTGGCATGAAAGGACAGGTGTCCTGAGCTACATCTGTGCCCTGAGGAGCCAGGCACCACAGCTGATGCCTGCCAGCTTATGGTGTGCCCACTCCTTCTCTGTGCCCAGGGGTAACGAGTGCATCGGTGAGGATGGGGTGAGGGTCCGAACTCTGTGGGTGGGCTCTGGGGCAAGGGAGGGGCACGTTGGCCTCTGAAAGGACCGTGGTGATATCCTGTCACTGCAGAGAAAAGCTTGGAGGCACCGGGACAAGTGCCCGGGACTAAGCCCAGCTTTGGGGGTCAAGTCTTTACCCCTTAACCTTTCAGCAGTCAGAAATCCCCTGTGCGAACATCTGCCCCCTTTCGAAACAAACTTAAATGTTGCCCAGACCAGGGCCCCCAAAAAATGAAGTGTTTCTTGCCCTCTTCTCTGGAAGACCTTGTTCAATCCAGAGCTGGGAGTTCCAGCACGTCTCCATGGGTTTCTGGTGTGTACTGCCCAGCTTCCCCTGGTAGCACTGCAGCTCTTTCCATTAACAGTGAAAATGATGGAGCATATTAAGCTAATAATTAATCAGAGATGACAAGGGACTAATAACTGTATTGATTTAATTAGGACTTCTTTTCCAGCTCTGTAACTCGTAGCCGTGCACATCATTGACTTAATATTTTAATTTGTCGTAATAACTTATTAATTTCTGGGGGTGAACGTGCACGCGGCCGGGGCAGCGGCTCTGACTTGGTGCCGGGCTGCAGGCGTGTGCCACGGGAAGCACTCCTCGTCCTGCCCCAGGCTGGCAGCAAGCAGGGCAGCTTGGCAGGCACTGGGGAGCTCCGGCAGGGCGCCGAGGGGGTGGGAAACGGGGCATTGTGGAGCCAGGTGTGGTGGGAGTGCTGGGAAGTTGGTGCGGAGCTCTGGGGCCACATGCTGAGGTTGCACCGGTGTGTGACATGAAATATGGGGGGAAAGCAACGTGCCAAAACAGAAGGCAGGCAGCAGAGTAGCCCTGGGAAGTAGCAGTGTTTGTTGGCATCAGGAAGGGAAAAAATGTCCCTTTTGACTCGAACTGCACCCTTTGGTTTCTGGCAGTTTTGAGCAAAGGGAGTGCTTGGGGACGTGGTGTGGCTGGAAAATGAGGCTCGCTTTTAATTAGGATCACTTTGGGGAGAGGAAGAAAGGAAGGGGCCGTGACAGGCACGAAAAGCTCGAGGACTTTAATGTGTGAAAGGCTGACGAATGCCAAGTTCGGCCCCACCTCCTGTTTTATTGGGGATGCTTGGCACTAGCTGGGGCACGTTTGGCATCTGACACAGCTGGGTCCTGAGCGAGATCCCCTGGGATACACTCCTGACCAGAAACCTCTCCAGCAGGAAGGAGCTGTTCCCACTGAGATCATAGTGCTAAAGAGGTGCTTGTATCACACGGTACAGCAAGGTCTGTGGCTCCCGGGGGAAGAGATCCCGCCGGCCTCCACCCAGAGCTCGGCATCCTGCTCCCTGTTGCCCAGGCACTCGCGAATCTTTGCCCCGTGCCCTCGGAAGGCTGATCCCTCTGCTATATCCTCGTTTGCCACAGAGGGCAGTCAGCACAGGGATGAGCTCGGGAAAGCCAAAGGCACCGAGCAGGCTCCAGAGGAAAGCCTGTCCCAAGTCCTTGGCAGTCTCCTCCGGCAAGATGATGGGGAATTTGAAGTATCTACACTATCAAAACATACATTTCGTACGGAATTGTTGGGTCACCACTGGTCCGGTGAGCTCCAGGAACGGAAGTCACCGCCCTCCTTATTTCTTGTGAGTGTTTTCAGGGATTCCGAGAAAGCCCTTCTGCTCACAGCCTCATGTTTTGTTACACAAGCCAAGTTAGCAGCAGTGGGATGGAAGAGCCCTGTATGATTTCACAGAGTGCAGAAGGTGTCGGGCTGGCGTGGGGTTATTCACCTTCCCGACCTCACCCATGTTTGCAGCCAGACTGGAGATTAGGACGAGACTCGCAGCTCTGTCATAGGTACAAATCCCAAGGGGAGGGGGTTTTACAAATGGCAGATTTTCAGGGGCTGGCAGCTCTGCTGGGGCCCCGTCACGGGGTTATTTTCAGTGGTGCTAAGTCATCTTGTGCCAGCTGTTAGATCTGAGCAATGCCACTAACACCGCGCGACTTTGCTCTGGGCCTTTGAAGAGCACGGAGATAGTGGCGTCTCCAAGAGGTAATTTCTGGGAAACGTGGGCCTTTTAGCAGCAACCACAATGTCTGCCTGCCTCGGGAGCCTTGGAATGCACAGGAAGCGGAGCTCCTCGTGCTGGCCTGCATTAGTCACCGCGGCTGCGTCCTAGGCGAGCCCGCATGCCCTCCAGGGAAACGGACTCTTATTTATTTGGTTTAGCCTTTGATTTGTACCCCTCGTCCCTCTATTTCGGAAAGTAGTACTACATCCTGGTGGGAGGGCCAGCCCTTCTCCCTGCCCCCTAACCTCCCTGCATCCTTTAGCCTTTCTCTGCAGCAGCTGACCCGTGTCCCCGCTCCGTCCTCGCCTCGCCTTTGTTCCGAGCCTTTGTGCTGCTCCGTGTGTTCTGTGTTCCAGCTTCCTTTGCTCTTTCCAGAGGCTTGTCCCTGCCTCTCCTCTGTGGCTGGCCCACATGCCAGTGTTTGCTGTCTTCTTCAGACTCCCACAGTTCACATTTTTTGAACCTTCTGCTGGCAGTCTGTCCTTCCAGCCATTACGGAAACTATTTCCAGATTTGAACCGATGGAAAGATAGCAGCAACACCAGACCCTGTGCCATTCCTCTTTAATATCTTTGCCTGCTTGCCTTATCTACATATCTGATTTATTCTTGGCAGCCCTCTATCTGTGCAAGGACCTGGATATACGTTCTTATTCCTATCAGTGGTGTATTAATAATGTATACAATTACCGAGATGGCCTTTCAGACTGCAGCTCTGAAAGGCAGAACCTTTTCTTTTCTTAAACTGACACAAACACCTATGACTTTTTCCACATGACTGTGAGTGCTCCGAGGGAGTTTTAAAACCTGAAATCTGTTACCAAAAGCCTGAGTGGTTTGCAGGCATTAACTGCTTGTTTCATATCCTATGAATTATTGAACTCCTATCATGACATCAGTGATACATAACAATCTGAGTTATGTACTCCTGCCTCCCAGGCCTGCTGGCTCACCTCTCCCTCTGTTTGTATCCCGACGAGTACATACTAAAACGAGAAAAATCTCTGTTTTCTAAACACATTGCAAAATATTTGGTGCCCCTTGTACATCTTCCTTGACGTCAGCTGATATCCTGCTTGCAGAACAAACTTGCAACGTGCAGCGTTGATAAGTAAGGTTTACTGAGAGAAAATGTGTCCAGGGAGAGAGAAATACTTTTCACAGTGAAAGTCTAGCAACTAAATTACATTTTCAGAGCAGATTCAGGACACATTGTTAAAAATTGAATAGGAAAAGTGAGCAGATAGTGACTTCAGTGACATCATGGAGGTAAAAGTAATGAACTCTGAATACATTTTAAAACTCTGATTTTCAACATGATACTGTAAGAGTTTTATAATTTTTCTTAAGAAGTGGAACAAGAGCCAAGGTGGAAGTTTCAGGGCTAAGCATCATTCAGAGTTTTAGGTTTTGTACTACTTTGAAGTAAGGACGGTGACAGACACTTGTCCAGAGCAGCATTAGCAGTCAGAGGAAAACCTCTTGTGTATTTCTGTCTGACCGTTTGCACTATGGCATCTTGGCTGCCCACGCACCACAAGACATGTCAATGAGTGTGCCCTGCGATTCTTCCCGGATTTCGGAAGGCAAAGACTCAAAATATGGTGTGACTTTATGCTTGTGGCATGACTGCCCAGAAAAAAAAAATATCTTCTGCGGGCTGCAAGAGATGGAAGCTTTTATGCAAATCCCGTTAAATTCATCACGAGTGCGGCGCGGCGCTGTCGGCCTGAAAAGGTTTTCCACTGCTGGATTGGTGCTGTTTTGGCAAACCAGCACGAGGAGGGGAAGCAAGGGGTGTGTGGGTGTGCTGAGTTCACTGCTGCCTGTTTGGGAGCTGAGCATCCAGCTCCATATTCAATCACCTCTTTGGTTTTGATTGGCATTGGCAGGGTCACAGCATCCCAGGGTGGAAAGGGCCTTAAAGATCACCTTGTTCCACCCCCTGCCATGGGCAGGGACATCTTCCACTAGCCCAGGCTGCTCCAAGCCCTGTCCAGCCTGGCCTTGGACGCTTCCAGGGAGGGGGCACCCTGTGCCAGGGCCTCCCCACCCTCACAGGGAAGGATTCCTTCCCAATATCCCATCTGAACCTGCCCTCCCCATTTGAAGCCATTCCCCCTCATCCTGGCATTCCAGGCCTTTGTCCAAAATGCCTCTCCAGCTCTCGTGGAGCTCCTTTAGGCACTGTAAGGGTCTCCCCAGAGCCTTCTCTTCTCCAGAGTGAACACCCTCAGCTCTCCCAGCCTGGCTCCCTAGATGGCTCCAGCCCTTGGAGCATCTCCATGGCCTCCTCTGGACTAGCTCCAGCACGTCCACATCCTTTCCATGTTGGGGCTCCAGAGCTGGATGCAGTGCTCCAGAGCAGAGGGGCAGAATCCCCTCCCTCACCCTGCTGGCCACGCTGTTTTCGTGGCACCCCAGGACACGTTTGGCCTTTGGGGCTGCCAGCACACCTTGACAGCTCGTGTTGTGCTTCTCATCAGCCAGCAACCCCGAGTCCTCCTCCTCAGGGCTGCTCTCAATCCATTCTCTGCCCAGCCTGTATCTCGGGATTGCCCCAGCCGAGGTGCAGGACCTTGGTCTGTCCATCTGGAGAAGGCAATCCGGACCTTGGGACGTTTTCCCTGGTGTTTAACCTGGTGTGGGCATTGCTGATGGAAGGTGTGTGCACAGCAGTTTGGGATGTACCAGCTGGTGCCACGGTGCATCTGGAGGGAGGAATCAGCTGTGGGACCACTGGAAGGGGGAGACCAAGCAGTCGTAGGCTGTGTGGTGAAAGCGCCCCTTCCCGCTAGTGGAAACTGCTCCCTTACTGCCTGTATCCTGTGTTCCTGGCACGGAGTCTGGGACTGCTCTAAAGAAGGCAAATGCCTCTCTGTGTGTAGTCTGAATGTTGGTATGTGGTCAGCAAACCCCATCCAGATGCTTGTATCTCGCTGCAAACTTTTGAATGTTCTTCTCCTGATGAATGGCAAGAACAGGTTTCTAAAAATAAATTAATGGTTTTCCCTTTTTACTTCCTGTGACTTAATACACTTTATTTATCTATATAGCTACTAGTCATCATCATTCTTCAGCTCACAAGAGTATAAACAGAAATGAGCCTGAGTCACAAAGTAAGGACGTGGAGCCAGGCTTTTTCCAGGATTTTCGCCAGGTGTGGGAGTTGCAGCTCCGGGGTCAATGAGGGAAAGGGCTGGCTGTGGGGTTGTGCTGCGGGGGTCTCACACATGGCATAGGCAGCACGGAGGGGAAGGCTGCTTGCTGCATCTGCCTCCAACGTGGCGAGGCCTTGCAGCTCTGTGCAAAGAGTTTAAAAAAATACCATTAGAAGTGGAATTCTTAAGGTTGGTTTATCACTAAAGTAATGAAAGTGAGATTCCAGTTAATTATTCCTCTCATGCTATCCCTACGGTTCATCAGACCAACATCCAAAGCAACACCTACTTTCCTTTGATCAGCTCAAGCAACGTATGTTCACAAATTCAGTCTCCTGCAGTTCACCATGCTGCTGCCCCAAACCAGCCATCAACTTGAATCAAACAGATCTGAAAATAAATGACCATTACCAGGAATTTTAGGTAGAGGTCTCCTTTGGGTGGTTGCCTACTGAAATTTAAGGCTGTCTCTGTACAACGGTAGCAGAAGATGCTGTAATTGTGTTCACTCCTTAGAAATGGCAAGTAATCTAAGCTAAAACATGCTGAGCACCATTTTCTTTGTCAGGATGTATCTTGGGAGTACCTCTCTTGTGGCAAAAAATAATAGAGAGTGAGTGTCCACATATTCAATTTTTTTTTCTAATGCATGACTAATTGTACAGAGGGTGTGAATTGAGCAATCCTTAACTTTCACTTCAAGGTTTCAGGGGATGTGGGTACTAGAACTGGACAAGCAGGGCTGTGTTTGCAGGCTCCCTCAATTTGTCTTCTAGGGTATAGCATTGAGATCGACAGGGACATCATAGATTTGAAATGTAATTTCATCTTTACATCTTTACTGCTGTCAATAATCCATTTGCCAGAAAGCTGAGGCCAGCTAAAGGCATGAGAGAGCAGCTCGAGGTACGCTGCCAGGACACACTTCAGCTGGCAGAGACAGCTCTTCCTGTGCCACGGATTTCAAATTCGGTCATTTTGGAGAAATGTTTGACTTCATGTGCCCTGGGGTGTTTGATGATGCTTGGGCTTTTGGAATAGGAACAGATCCTGTTTCTGAGCAATTGTACTCAAGGATGCACAGGAGATCCTCCTTTAACTCCCAGGTTGAGAGGCAAAGGCTGAACATCAAAATTGTGTCCCAGCCCTTTTGCACGTGCTTTAGAAGGTATTTCTGTATCCACAGATCTTGGAGGACTTCACAGATTTAAGGGAGACATCGTGAGAGCCCATCACTCCATTTGCATTGCATTCAAGTTGCAGGCCTTCTGGCATGTGACAAGGATGAATATGTTGAATTTGTGGGTTTGACAGGCAACAGAAAACAAGAGCTGTCATTTTAGTTCACTTGAAACGGATTCAGCTGAGAGAAGAGAACACTTGTCCAGGGTAAGACCCTGTGCATTGTGTAGGTGAGGAAGAAGCAGAGCGCTCTGTGTCTGCCCCAGAGCACACAGGGTAAAATTGTTCTAGGTGCTCCTTAGTTCAGAGCTGGAGTTCGAACTCTCAGGCCGTGCTTGTTCACTCTGCTGCTTACTTTGTAATGGACTGATGAGTGCCATCACGCTGTAAAAATTAAATCACTTATTTTTTAAATTTGCAGCTGATCATTTTCATTTGAGATTGAATCTTCTCTCTCAAACACACTGAGAATAATGACAAGTCATTGGCTGCAAGAGAAATTGTGCTCACCGTTCTTACAGACTTGTCTTTTGTGTGTTATGATAAAGTATTTTTGATTAATCTTAACCATTTAAGCCCATCTAACAATATAAATGAATAGTTGGGTAATGAAAACCAGAGACCATCTACTAATTATCAGAGGAAGAGCAGAAACAGGTTTTGGTTTAGATTTTAAACATAGTTACATACCAGAGGCATAGAAATCAAATCTAAGCCTTTTAAAGCTAATAGTTTCTAAATGGCAGATGAATTAATTTAATTTTTAAAGGTTCTCTTGGTAGCATCTTGCTAAGAAGCTCTCAGTCAAAAGAACCAGATTATTGTTTCCAAAACAAGATCTTTGTTGTCTTGATAGTATAAATGAATGAAAGCTTTCCTTTTTCTCTCCCTTCAGTACATTTTCTCAGAATAGCTCCTGAGGGCTGTGCCCTGCAATTCCCTGTGCCCTCTGGCCCTCCTCCAGAGGAGCACTTAAGGGTACAAATAGCCCTGGTTTTGGTGGCAAGTGGGCAGCTGAGCAGGAGACCCTCCCTTGTGTCCCGGCAGCTCCCGTGCCTCCGTGTCCACGGGAAATCTGCAGCAGCTTCCCGCCCTCCCCAGCGTTTTCTCCACCTGACACGAGCAGCATTTCCCAGCACAGCCCTGCCCCTTCATTTATGCATCTGTGTAAGGGGTTTTAAGGATTATTTAGCTGAAGTGGAAGATCTCTGCCTTTCGGGGAGCTTCTGGTGAGCTCTGCTCCAGCAGAGGCTTTGCCATCCAGTTTGGAAGCAATGTCGAATGGTAGTTGAGGATTTCAGCGCCTCACCAGTCACAGCACTAAATCTTTAAAGCAGAACCCAGTTGAAGCAGTTCCTGGGAGCTTGTGATTGATTTCAGTCCAGCAATTACTCGGTATTGACCGACTTGAGCGCATTTCCCATCGGGAGCGGAGTTGTTTGCGGGAAGTTCCGTGTTTTTCCTGTGGCAAATAAACTCAGGGACCCTATAAACGTATTTCAACCTCAATGCGAACAGCTTGGTGTTAAAGAAAAGTGCTTTTAAATCCCACACGTTGTAGGTGTGTAGTCATTTAACAATGTAAGTAGGAAAATAAATATTTTTCGTGACCAGATTGTTACAGGGGAGTGTCTTTCCTCTGGAGTATGGTATTGCTGTCAGACCAAAACAGGGACCTAATCCCAGCTTTCACCCTTTTTTGAGTGCTCTTTCTGTTTCTTTGCACCACATTTTTCTCGCCACTGCTTTCTTTGTTGCTTTTTTTAAAAATTCATTTTTAAGTTTCAAAAGAAGGAGAAAAGAGGATATTACAGAAACAAAGACCGAACTGGGCAGACAAAATGCTTCAGCTATCCACAGAAAATCTGAGCTCCTCTGGAACCTGAATGAGTCCTGAAGCAGCCCCGTTATATTTTTATATATTTATTTCCCTGTTTGACTGTTCTGCCTGTTTTTTCCCACGTTATCATCAAAGTGGCCCCAGAAGGGACAGTTGTGAAAGAGAAACTATCTGTGAGCAGAGGAACAAAAACAGAGCTTTCGTTAAGCTTGGTTTTAGCAAAAACAAACAGCTTTAATTGCCACAAGTGTTTGCAAATGTTGCTGTTGCTCTTCTAAATGCGTTTTAATATGGGAAAAGAAGTGTGGACTAGCAAGAAGAGATGTTGGTGGCTGCTCCATCTCGTTGAAACTTGGATTGAGCCAGTGATGGTGGTTTCTCCCTCTTTCTGCTCTGTGCCCTGGCCAGACTGCAGATAGGTTTGCAGCAGTGAAGGAAAAAATAGTTCCTTCCCCTGGTTCACATGAACTGCTTTGAACTGGAACAGATGTGGATGTACAGAACTGTCTGCTCACAGCGACTGTTCCATTTATAACCACGGCTTTTCTATTCAGGTCTCTTTATCATTTTAAGTTATTTTCTGTTTCCACATCCTTTTCCACAATAAAATATTCTTAACTAAATGGGTTTTCAGCTCCCATCCAAAGCCTCTGCCAGGACTATTCCTTGCATGAACTTACAGTGCCAGCATTATTGATCAGTGACTTTTTGCTGACGGTGGTGCCCAGTGGAGGCAAGGTTGGGTTTGGGTTTGTGGGATTTGTAAGATGGGGTTCAGAATATCAGTTTATTCCCAAATCAGGGCAGACTCTGGAGTGTGAGGGTGTTAAAATCTCCCAAGAGGTGTTCGTAATATCCAGCTTCCAAATGGCTTTTCTGTTGATTTTCTGCTTTGTTGAACTGTGTTTGACTCTGGTGTACAAAGTGAGTTTGTGTGCAGCCCAGACCAGAGTGGTTCCAGTGAGCACAGATAAGAGATTTGCATTCGACCACAAAAATGCGGTTGGTGATGTTTGGTTTGCTTTGTGTTTTCCATGAACTCGTACTTCGGAGTATTCATTCACTGTTTGATTTGATTGAATGCTCAATAATTAATTCTGCCAATGCTCTGCTGAGTAAGAGGTGAGTCCTGCAGTTTCCACAGGAATGTGTCCTGGGACGAAGAAGAGATGAAGCGAGAGGTGGAATCAGCAGCGGTGTTTGGGTGAAACCGATCAGTTTTGCCTCTCCAGTTCTGCCCTCACTTGAGCGGACCATGTGGCCTTTATTAGAAAATCAGGAATTCATTTTTTTTAGAGTCATTTCAGTTTGTTCTCCGATTTTTCTATGGAAACAGCCAGTTGTTTGTACATTGGAGACACGTACGTGTGTCAAGTCCTTTGTTTGAGTTGGTTGCTTTCGGTTGACACGGAAAACAAGACTTTCACCAAAGTTGTGGAGGCAGATAGGATTTTAATCTAAACCATATTAAAAGGCAAAACCCTCTGCGACCAGGGGTTTTCTTAGGGCTCAGCTTTGAACTGCCCCCTGCACTTCCTTTTGGGAAGGCCAGAGATTTTTCTTCACTTCATGTCTGAAGGCGCTTTTCTTTTCTGGTTGACTCAATATCACTGGATGATAGAATCTCGTGAAGCAGCACTGTGTCGGTGTTGGGATGCTCTGAGGAGCAGTCCAGGAAGGCAGGGAATTCCAGTGCCCTGGGCTATGGATTCCTCACAGGACTGGGAAAGGAACATTTTGCTGTTGTTGGGCTGCCTTCCCATCACTCAGGCTGCACTGAGAGAAATGGAAATAAAAGTAGGCACTCAGAGTGTGGAAAAGAGAGTTCCAATTGCTCCCCAACAAGAGATAATGAAGAAACACAATGAATTTTTGTGCTGAATCTGGTCTTAGTGGTGTTAACAGGTAAGAGCTCTCTCTCTCCATCTGTCCAGCTGGTGTGGTGTAGACTGGTTTCTGACACACAGATTGCTCTTGCTCAGACTCAAACTCTTGTGTACTTGCCCTCCTGGGTGCACCTTCCAGTGCGAAGCATTTCTCTTGCTCTTTTCTCCCTCCCATGATCCGTACACTTTCTATTTCAATAGCTGTAGCTGGCTTTATTTGCTCAGTTTAATTTTCATTTAAAGTTTCTTCTCAGAAAAAAAGTACAGACATTCATCTGCAAACAGCTGTTAAATCTCTCTGAATGTTTTTGGTTCCGCTGCAGAGGAAACCCTTTCCACATTGCCCCCACGGCAGCGCTTTTCTCCTGAGCCCTCCTGCTGTCCTTGCTCCACCCTGCCCCGGTTTTAACAAGAATTAAAACTTCATGGGAACGTACCCAGTGCACGACCACATCAAAGCTGTGGTCGGAGCCCAGCTTTCAACCGGAGCTGGCCAAGGCTGGTGCTTCAGCTCGGACGTGACCCGCTCTGTAGGGGCCCTACGTGCAACGCTGGGCGCAGGCTGGACACCAGACACCGAGCTCCCAAGAGCTAATTGCTGTCTGGGCTGAGGCACCATCTCCTTTATCCCTTTCTGTAACTTGTCCACATGAGTTGTTTCATCCCCTCTTTCACCAAAGCACCACATCGTTTGTCTGGTTTTAATGCTGACCAGTGGTAATTCCTCAATGTGAAGAATGTGCGCTGGAGGAAAATCTGTTTACAGTTTTTTGATAGATCAGTTCCAGTTTTGTTCGCATTTGCCAGTTTTATTGACTTTATTTTTAAGGGAAAATAATTACATGGAGTCTGGTTTTAGTCGAGGACTTTTCTGGTTTATGTGAGGAGCAGACAAAGACCTGTCACATCAGAAGGGTGAAATCAGGTGGGGGAAAGAAGTGTTCTTTCCCTGCAACAAATAAATCAAGAGCTTCCACCCTCCAAGAATATACAGTAATGTAACACGTGTGGGCACTAAGGATAAGCAGACACATCAACAGAGGGAAGTCTTTGACAAGTTTTAGGTGTGTCACTTGGTCATGGGATGCATCTTAGCAGACAGCCTGTCACTTTTATTCCCTAATAACTTTTTGACAAGAGACAGATAATACCGCAGAGTTTATTCTAAGGTAGATTGTTTAATTTTGTGTCTGTTCTTTCTCTTTCTTTCTTTCTTTCTTTCTTTCTTTCTTTCTTTCCTTCTTTCCTTCTTTCCTTCTTTCCTTCTTTCTTTTTTTCCTTCTTTCTTTCTTTCCTTCTTTCTTTCTTTTTTCTTTCTTTCTTTCCTTCTTTCTTTCTTTCTTTCTTTTTTCTTTCTTTCTTTTTTTTTCTTTTTTCTTTTTTCTTTTTTCTTTCTTTCTTTTTCTTTCTTTCTTTCTTTCTTTCTTTCTTTCTTTCTTTTTCTTTCTTTCTTTCTTTCTTTCTTTTCCTTCTTCTTCTTTCTTTTCCTTCCTTTCTCCCTCTTTTTTTAAAATTTTTTTATATTTCCCCTTTTTCATAAAAAACCCAATAATGCCCCAGCTCTTTGTTAAGTGTGGGGATATGGGGTAAGTTGCTGGTTGTATTTGGGAAGGAAGCAGTGGATGCAGAGAGCAGCTGGATGCTGTTGGAGTGGCAGTTCCTTGGATGTGGGAGAGCTGCCCCCTCCTCCCATCCCTCTGCCATGTGCTGTGCCCACGGAGCTGGGAGGGAGCTCCAGGAGCTCAGGGGTTGTGGGGGTTCCATCTGCAGGAGAGGGATGATAACTCCTGAGCATGTTTGGTGCCGGCCACTGGTGCTTTGCTGTGTCCAGCTGCAGTCCCACGGCTGAGCACCCTGTGGGGTGCTGGGTGCCCTCTTCTCCCACGGTCAGAGGGGACTGGGGAGAAGCAGAGCCGGTGGCTCACTGCCTCCTGGGGCTGGATCGTTTGGGATGGAGGATTCAGGAGCAGAAGGAACACAAGAGTCCTCTTGGGACCCATGTGGGAACATCAGGGCAGTCCAGAGAGGCTGCACCTGGGGAGAAAAGGATCTTTTTTTAAAGCTGTTGAAAGAGGGTAAGCCTGGGTGACCTCTCTTTTCCAGCTTCTTGTCTTACACAGCCTGATTTGTTTTACATCTGTGGCACAATCGATAGATAATTTTTATTTAGGGAATATTTACTCACCCAGTTTGGAGGGCGCAGAAATTCGCTGTGGGAAGCCGGCACATTCCTACAGGCTGCATCTCCAGGCTGCCTCCAGGCATGTCTGAGGAGAGGGCAAGGAGTCTGAGCCCAAAGAGAGGGAGGACAACCTACCCCTGAAGAGTTTTCCTTCATATTCACAACTTCTGGGTTCCACGCTGGTCGGTAAAGCGTGGTTTGAGAGGCTGTTTTTGTAAAACGTGAGTCAGAGTCCGTTCTGAATCCAGCATGCTCTGCTCCAGCCGGTGTCTTGTAGTGAGGGTTTGTCAAAACTCGTGTGAACAAGGGTTTCCCTTTGCGTTTGCTGTATTTCAGTGGTGGTGTACAGCAGTGTGAGATGGGATCAAGGAACTCTGTTAAAAAAAAGAGGAAAAGACCCATCTTGCTTCACTGAATTTATCCAATAAAACTATGAACTTGGCCCGTGAGGGTTATAACTGCAGCATTTCTGAGCCCTTGCATCAACAAAGTGCTTTGCTTTCTGTTGTGTGTGGTTTTAGAAGCAGGGGCCTTACAGCAATACCAGCTTCAGCTCATCAGGAGATGTTGCCCCATCCTCAGCATTCTCTTACTTAAACACTTGATCAATCATTTATTGATTGAGTCTGCTTCATGCAGCCTTCGCTGTTCCTTGGACTTGGTAGGGCTATTTCATCCCACCCTAATTTACTCTACAATCTTAAAACTCCAGTCCTGTAATTCCTTCCTCTCTCCATGTAAAACTTTAACCCATCGAAAACTCCAGATGAAAGTGAACAGACGGGTGTGTACCTGGATGTCTAAAACCTGCTAAACCTTTCTGAGAGCACTTATCCTTTGAGTGCTTTCCTCTTCGTGAGGGAATAACTCGTAGCCTCACCAGGAAAAATAAATGCTACCATCAAGTAAAAATCAGTGCAGAGTAAGTGAAGCTGATAGCTCACCAAAGTATGTGTTGGAGTTTGGAAATGCCTGTGAGAGGCCGTCACTGAGAACAGGCCAAAAATGGAACCTGGAAGAAAAATTAGAAAGGAGGTGGAATGTTATTAAAGCTCTAATTATAAACATAGGGGGCACTCTGATATTGTTTCTTTTCTTTAACATTTCCATGTGAACAGGGCTTGCTGCCTGGGAGTTTGCTGCACGGGCTCCAGGAGCCCTTTTTTAGGATAGAGGAGAAGGTGTGTGTTGTCTCAGCAGATTTATGGGTTCAAATAATGAATTTGGACCTCAAGAGTTACAAACGGTAGGATTGCTAATATTTCTGTCACCAGTGGGCAGGTAATTGATTGAAAGAAATACGGGCTGGAAAAATATGTGACTCTCAGCTGCTGCAGAAATGTGAAATCCCTGAAATCTGCTCCCAGAATCACACAGTGTGCGGACACGGTCCATCATCCAGCATGCAGATGGCAAATGTTTTTGGAAAGGGCTTTAGAAAAATATTTCCACCTCTGTTTTCCTTGGTGCCAGCTGCTGTTGCACCCTGAAAATAAAACGAGAGCTGTTTCCTTTGCCTCTTAAGGAAAGGACACGTTAAACCAATGTTTGTGGTGGTGCGCGTTCAGATTTCATGTGCTGCGTGTTTGGTTGGCTCCAGAAGCACTCAAACGTCTCCAAGGCCAGGGGATGGGCTCCAGCAGGAAATAAATAGTGTGGGCACCAGGAAGGAGCCACCCTGCGGGTGCCAGCCGTGCTCTGTGTCCTGTCACCTGGGGCGAGAGGTGCCCGGCGTGGCGGCCCTGCCGGTGGCCCAGCGCGGGAGCTGGAGCAGCTCTGGGCTCCCAGTGCTTATTCCATGTAATTAAACCCTCCAACAGTGCCAGTGGGCAGCAGCTGTCTTGAAAATAACATGATGGACATGTGTCAGGGCATTCTGGTGGCAGCAAGCCCGTGCATGCTTGCAACTGAGAGCGCCCCGTCTCCCCTGCGATGCCCCGCTCCGTGCCCTCGAGTCAGATGTCCTTAAGGTTGGCCGGGTTAATTTGCTTAAATCTGAAAAGCTGCAGTTCCTGGAGCAGGGATAAAACTCAGGGCACACGAGCAGCCTCGTCCAAGGGTGTTCCTGTGTGCTGTGCTCACCCCTGGAGCTGTCACACACTCTGTTAGTCCCTCTTCAGCAAAGTAATTAAAACCACTCGGCGATGGGCAAGCCACAGGCTCTTCTCCATCCTCTAAAGTGTTTAAATTTAATGGCCAATGTCATAAACAGTCCAATAGGTGCTGGCACATATTGTTCCTGAAGGGTAATCCTGGCAGCACGTGCTGTCTCGTGGTTTATATATAGAGGGTGTTCTAAAAATTTATCTTTATGTTAATTTTTCTGTGGAGCTCATGGACCTGTTCCAGTTGTGCTCTCCGTGCCCCCAGATGGGGCTCTCAGAGGAATTTTGAGCTTAAGAGCAAGGAGATGTAAATAGGAAAACACATTTTGTTGTTAATAGCATTTCTGAATTTTCGTGGGATTTTGAAGATTTTCTTATGTTTTTTGATGCCTATCAAAAGTCACATCATGAGACTGAGAAAATCCATTTTCCATGGCTCGGCTGCAGAGGGTGAAAATGAAGTGTATCACATGGACGTTATTTCTTGTGTAAATGGAGGGATTGATGATGCTGTTGGGATGGTTCTTTGCCTCCCTGTGGTGGCTTTGGTCTTCACGTATTTCATTCAGCTGCAGTCCTAGAAAAACTTCAGCTGTCTTTTTAGTTGTGTCTTTAGCTGTCTTTTTAGTTGTGTCTTTAGCTGTCTTTTTAGCTCTTTGTTTTGTTTTGGGCGACTTTCTGGTGAAGGGTGTTACAGGAAAATATTTTACTGCTAAACAGGAGCATAAGAAAGTATGTTTAGAGAAGCATGAATGTCTCCAAATTTCTGTCCTTTTGCTTTGTGTTATTCCTCATCCTGTCCCTGCTGGAGCACTGATGCTTTTGGGAACACCTTTTCAGCTCGGTCCCACAGTTTAGTCAGTAATGAACCAGACCTACCCACCCTGGGAAATCTTCATTAGCATCCACAAGACAAACGGCCTGCTGAAACATCCACAGGTTTGTGTTCTCCTCCATCGGGGCTGACACCTTTTGCCCTTGGTGCTGTGCTTACTGGCGGGAGCAGGAGCTGGCAGTGGGATCTGGGCTGTGCCTGTGACTCAAATTGCACGGAGTCAACAGGCACCTTGGCCAATCCAGGCTGTAAACTGAATTATTAACAATGGTTTCAGTAAAAATTAGCTTTTGGGTTTAGTTTGTGTGAAGGAGAAGTGGTTTTAAAGTCTTTTCAACGGGGGAGATTTAACTGAAGAGCAGGGGGTTGGGGTTTTTTTTCCTAAATTTTAATCCATGTTTGTGTTCTGCTCCACCGTGTGTTTATTTTAAAATCTACTTGTGCATCAACACGTTCTCAATCTGAAATGTAGATCTCAGACTGACATGTTTTAAATGTTTGAACTGCATCCAGTTTTAAAGTACCACAGTTATCTAAGAAGTACATCAAAGTTTCCTTCAGTGTTCATTTCTCATTATTATCTGTTCTGGAGCACTGATTGTTTTTCGGTATAATTACTGTAAGTTCTCCTTTTGATCTCCACATCAGATGTGCTCTTATGTTTACACAGAAGAATCTCCTCCAGTTTTACTCCTCCTAAGTTTTACTGTGTAAAAACCAAACTTTTGCCCTGACTGCACAGTTTTAGGTATCAGATCTGGGGAGTATCAGGCCACTCAAAAGTCCTGGTTTCATGTTCCTTGAGTATGGCCACATATGGTTTGTATTTCCACCAAATTCCTCCAGAAAAGCACCCAGATGGGTTAATGGCAGCTCTGTTCCTCTATGCCAGCTTGAGGCTGGACATGGCAGGACAGTTGATAATAGATCTAAAATAAAGCCTGCTGATGACAGATTGCCCCACCAAAAATTTCCTGAAACCTGAACCGGTGAAGTTGGTGCGCTCCCCGCTCAGCTTTTTGCGTCTGTGCCCGTGGAGGTTTGGATCTGGTACCAGCAGCCTTAAATCTTGCATTGTTAAAGCAGACTTGTTGTTGCTTATCTTCCTGGAAAAGGATGTGCTCCCAGGACTGGAGATGAGAACCAGACAAGTGCAAAATCCTCCATCTGGGCAGGGATAATTCGCCAGTCAAATGGCAGCTCCTCAGAGAAGGGTCTAGGACTCGTAAACTGAACATAAATCCACGATATCGCTGTGCAGGGAACACGCAGTAACGCTGATCAGGGCTGGAAAAGCCTGACCTGGACTACTTCATCCTGTTTCAAGCATCTTTTCACAAGAAAAACGTGTAGCACACAGCCTAAAGCAGCAAAAATGAAAAGAAATCCAGGGAAATGTGTCTCGGAAGAAAGTAGAGGAAAACAGGCATTTGGCCAGTGGGGTTTGCAAAGTTCCCTCTGGGTTTCTGGGTAGAGCTGTTGTTTGTGGGGCAATATTTATCATCCTTGTCCTAGTGCGAGGTGCCTCACGTTGATGCTGAATTTTGTCTGTAACTCGGAGGGAAAAGCCCATCCTGACAGGAGAGGAGAGGGAGCAGTGGGAAACCCTCTGTGCACGCGTGGCCTCTGTGCCAGCTGCTCTCAGGAACTCCTGGGGTCACCATGTCCAAATCTTTGCTATTTCGGGCAACCACATCACAGAATCCCATTCATAAATTTCTCAAGTACCATTACAAAAATAGTTTTGTTTTACTTTATTTATATATTTATTTATTTAAATTTTTTTTTTTTTTGGGCCTCCATTGCCCTGGCATGAACCTCTGCTTTGGAGCCTCATCTCAAGTGTTTTAAATGTTAATTAATTACTTGTGCACTTTATGTGTTCTTCAGTGCCCTTTGGCTTCTTGACCGTCCAATGTAGGGTGGGGAAAGTTGGTAACGAGGGGGTAGATTTTTAGTTCTTTTATTGTGCTCTAGAAAGACAAGCTCCTCCCTCCATCCCTGCCACAACCCCCTCTGTCATTTTGCATCTGTTTAAATTTGAGTTCCTGTGTCTGGCACAGCGGGTGATGAGTGCTGCAGGCAATATCCCAGAAAAAACGCTGCTGTTGCTCGTTCATCTTCATTGGACATACCCTAAATCATCATTGTCCTTTTTCTGAGCTGTGTCTCACAGAGGGACAGTTGTACTGACACGGAACGAAGGAATCCTGAGGCACCTGCAATGCCAGGCAGAGCTGGCAGGTGACAGCTCTGGAGAAGCTTAGGAGCAGCCTGTGTTTGAGCAGAACACGTCACGCCGTGCTGGGAGCTCTGACGGGCTCGTTAAGGATCTGCAGTCATGAGAAAGATATTTTTGTGGACGTTCCTTGAAATGGAGGAGTCGTGCTGTGTTTGGGCACGGGGTGGACAGGCAGTGGGTGTGCAGTTTGACCTTAAGGTGTTGGCTTCCAGCTGGTCTGACACCGCTTTCTGCAGCTCTGCTCCGAGAGCTCCTCTGCTGCCAGTGGTGACTCGAAGTTCTCCACAGAAAGTGTCTCCCAAAAACCAAGACACTGGGACATGAGCAGAAACAGACTCGGTTTTGGCATCTACAAAGCAAGGAGAGAGCAGAACTGTCAGTAAATGGTGCAACCAATTATATCCTTACCCAAACCAGAAGAGTGTCCAGCTCAAGGGCAGAATGGGCCCCATGTCAGTGGCGGGGATATTGGGGTATTTCAGGATCTTGGCATCCCAGCTGGAGCTGCCAGCCATTGCCCCATGAGGAATGTGGCCCGTGGGGATGCCACCAGCGTGGCTGCTTTGGCTCCTGGGGGTGAGGCAGCGAGGCTTCACTCAGAAAGGCAGAGTTCCCACAGGTCACTGCAGGTGGGAATTTTCACCTGTCCGAGTGCATCAGGCTGTTGCAATTTGTAAATCTTCCAGCTGGGTGGTGTGCCCCAGTGGTGCTGGTGGATTAATGAAAGAGAAATGGCTGTCTTCACCAAAAGATCCCTTTTTTCCCCCTCAGGCACAGCAGCAGCACAGCCAGTGCCTGTGGTTGTGCTGCTGCAAAGTGTTTCCATATTTAAACAGTGCTCCAGATTGTTTATTGACGTGGGTAAGTGATACAGCATCCGAACCTCTGGGAATCGCACCACGAATTTCCCAAATAAATAGGCATAAAGGAGAGAAGCCAAACAGGATATAAGTGCTCAAAAGACTCACGGTCAGCAAGAAGTGTCCCTTTCTGTCAAACCAGCAAGTCACTGTTTCACCATGCAAAGTAGCATTTCAGACGAAGATTTTTCTGCAAATGGCTGATTTTTGCTGCCCGGCTTCTCAAATCTGGTTTGAAAGGTCGGAGGCTGAGCCCTTGCTAAGAGCCCGATGGCTGATTAGAAAGTGTAAAGATCAGCAGAGCAAGCATTTGATGTTTTCTAGCCCAGGGAGATCCCGATGGGGGCTGTGGGAATTGTTACATGGGCTGGAGTAGGTGTGATGGTGGATTTTTTTTTCCTCTGGAACATCATGTTCAGGAGTGACAATAACATGGGTCTGTAGGTGTTTTCTCCTGCAAGAACTGGCTGTCCAAAAGCTTTGGGTGGAGTCAGGTCATACCTACATTTGCACTTGCTCCGGTTTTCAGTACCATTGGAGCATCCAGCCTTTCACAAAACACAGTTCTGTGCTGTACCACGCTGGGATGTTGATCAAGAAGAGTTGGCTTTGTGCCCTGAAGTTTCCCTGAAGGCTCCTGTTGGACTGCCTGGAGCTGTGCTGTGGTGGCATTCACCGTCCTGCCTGTCTTTGGTCCCAAGGACAGGCAAAAACCAGCCCGCAGGGAGAAAAGGCATAAAGAATTCAGACTGTTGATCTGAGTTATAACTACTTCTTGAAGGAATATGGTTAAGAGATGAGAGTTTCCAGGAAAGAAGAGTTAGTTTCACCTAAACAAAAAATTGTGTTAAAATCAGGTAAAGAAAATGAGTAGATACAGAAACATCACAAGTGTGTGTTGGTGGTGTGGTGAGGTGCCCACCCCTCCATCCATCCTTACCCTCATGGAAAGGTGCCTTGATCCTGAACTGGGCTGGAGTCTGACAGCATGAAAACAAAAATTCACCCCATTAGACATTTTTTCTTTCCTCACCCTTTGCAACTGGTTCAAATATTTGAAATATCGTCTGTCCCTCAAACACAAAAAATGCATTGTGCAATGTCATAATAGAAACCAGCAACTGCTCCAGGCCCCAGACATCCAAAGGGCTGATAAAGCAAACGGCCCGAGGATGTTGCTGACAAGTTATCTCAGAACTGAAATCACTCAGAATTGCAATAGCTCTGTTTTTATTTAGCTAGTTGCCCTCTCTTCCTTAAAAATACCAATATTGACATCGTTACCGCAGTCAGAACTCTTCTTTCCCTCCATCAGCAATATGCTTATTGCAGGTTTAAAAGCAACCACTTCAAGATAATTTCCAAAGAGCTTGAATATTAAAAAAAAAACCCAAAATTAAAATTGTAGAGACTGTTCATGAGACTAGAAACCTAGATGACAAAAATATGTTTTGTAAACTGGTTTAACAAACCCACCAGCCCAGAGTATGTGCTATTAAAAAGCAATCAAGCTTGCAAATAGCCATTTGCAACGTATTTTGAAAAAGTTTATGGAATGACAGATACTGTCCTTTAGTGTATCCAAAAAAATTACTTTTCTAAACATTTTGGTAAAACAAGGGGCTTTTTTTTCATGCAGAGTACTGTTTTTCTAAGTGTTTCAGTGCTCGAAGATAAGCAATATATTAAAGTTTAATTCCATTTTATTCTGTTGTTTAGGGGTTTTTAACACAGAATGGATAAACATTTACCAGACAAATGAACAGCACATTTTCCTTTTTCAAAAAAAAAAGAGAAGACAGAAAGTGAAATATTATTCTGTTAAGCAAAACAGAAAAAACCCACAATCAAAACTTGTCTTAGGCTTATAAACTTAATCACACTTTAAGGGAAAATAAATTCCTTTCCTAAATTCTAGGATGAAACCTTGACCCTGTATAAATAACAAGGTTACATCCTCAATGTCTTTCTCAGGAAATATGAAAACAAATAATGTTTTCTCTCTTTCTGTCTGCGTCGATGTCAAATGCTTGCTCTTGGCAGGAGCTGCTGTTTCCTTTCTTACCCAGAATATCTTTGGGCAGCCCATCACCTGTGATGAATTTTGGGCTCTTTTGTGGTGGAACAGCTGCAGTTTGGGAGTTTAAAGAAGATTTGGCTACAGAAAAGACAGTCTGTTTGAAAATTTACAATTTCTAGTTTTGCTCGTTTGGGCCATACGTCTGTGGAGTTGTTTCCTCGGTGGAGGAGGATTCACTTCTGGTACTAAAGAGAGGGCGTTGAGGGTTTGTCGTGGGAAGAACGATGTCCCTCTGGTGATGCTTGGGATTGTCTGGTGATGCTGTTTCTGGGGATGGTTTCTCAAAGAATAACGAACAGAAAGACAGCAAAACGAGAGAATCCTTTCTCGCAGTTTTTGAAATAAAATACTGGACTAGAGTTGCCCTTTATTATTTCTGTTTTCATTAGTGTTTTACGTGATCATCGTGATTACAAAAATAGTCTTTGGGGTTTTTTTGTTGGTTTTTGTTTTTTCTGCAGGACATCTCTTTGAGTTTGCCACAATGTCCTTGTTTATACACAGGCTGAGCACAAGGGTCCTTCAAAATAGGCCTGTCTTGGGTTCTTGTGATCCAAACTCCTTGGGTTTGTTGTTTGTTTTTGGGGGGAGCAGTGTTAAGCACCTACACGCTGATGCAGGAATCTGCCTCTTTAAGGTCCACTCCTTTGGGACGGACCCTGAGCTCCTTTTGGGAAAGCGCGGCTGCAGAACAAACAGGAACAAGTCAGGAATGGAACTTGGATATTTGGATAGAGATTTTGGCCCAGCTGCCTCTGAGCACCTGCAGCAACCACAGAGCCCTCCACGCTCTGCTTCTTTCCATTGTACAGGTGACAGCAATTTCATGGCAATTTCCTCCCCTTTGTTTTTGGGCAGGAAATGTGGATTGGCCAGTGTACCTTTGGATAATCCAGGTTTATTAGTAAGCCTGTCCCCTGTTACAAAGCTACAGGGCAGCTGTTTGCACTTAGACTGGATCTTGACTGCTCCTTTGATATCCAGATTTATTAGATAATAAATATTGTCAAAAGCTCCTTAAGGAGGAGATTTGGTGAGCCTGGGCTCAGCCCTGGTCTCATTCTCAGCTTCCCTGCCAAGGGCCAAACTGCACAGAACGTCTGTCCTCAACCATTCCAAGTGTGCCTTTCATCTGGGGGGTCTCAGGACACCTTACCAAGGCACTGGCCCAGTCCTTCCTCTTGCTGGCCCCGAAGGGAAGCTGTCTCTGCTGATGGATCAGCTTTCTGCTCCAATTCTGCCACTCAAGATGGGACCTCTGGGAATCCTCAGCAGGAGTATCTGGTGTTCCTGCAGCACGCGTTTCTGCATCCCCTGGCACGGGGAGAGCTGGCTGGCTGGGCTGTGGCACCCTCCCAGCTCTCAGCTTTTTCTAAAAAACAGGGAGCAGAGTGCCTGGTTGCATCGACCCTTCTGAGGGCTTCTGCCTCAGCTTGGCTCCTTAGGAATGGGGAACGCAGGGAATGGCATTCCCATGGATAGACAGGAGTTAATAGAGCTTTTCCCACTCACTGATTTGCATTCCCTCGCTCAAGGAGAGAGATTCTTCCAATTGCCAGTGGAACTTGCCCCTTCACTGTCATTTATGAGTTTTGTTCCAAGTTAAAACTGCAGGGCTACGAAGAAAACTCGGGAGAGCCAAGCTTTTGCTCAGGGCAGGATTTGGTTGGATTTCCTCAAGGAGCAAGAGCTGGGACCTTGGCTGGATATCACCCACCCCCATCTCCCCACCACATCAGCTCCACCTGCCCGGGCACACCCAAAAAACATATATAAATAAGGTGGAGCAAAACCCAGCCCCAGTGACCGCCCCTCTCAGCTCAAACGTAGAAAAGCAACTCCTGAATGCGGTGCTGTGGCCCAAACCCTCTTTTATCAGGTGAGCAAAGCCTTCCAAGACATCCATGACTGGGTTTATGCAGCCCAAACACCCTCGTGGCTTGGCATGGAAATGTAAACACGAGTGCAAATGTCTCAAGATTAGGACTTTAAATGGGAAACCTCGGGGATAAAGAGCAGCTCTGCCAGTCAGCACATGTGCCGTGGCCTCAGCTCCAGGGTGCAGTCCGTGACTGAGATTTTAGAGTAGAGCTGGTAATTTTTGGATCCTCGTTTTCAAGTGTTTGGTATAAAGAGCCTTTTGTTACAGCCTGGTAAAGGAAAATGTACTTCATATTTTAAATGTGTCTAGGTATCCTTTATATCTAGATGCTGGTGAGAGTTTAAGTATCCGCTGTCCCAATAAATACCAATTCTCTCACCATCATCTCTTTTCTAGTATTTTTTTTTCCTTTCATTTTACTGCTCCCATTGATTAAAAATTGCCTTCCCTTGGAACACACAAACAAAAATAATGAGCATCATAAACCTTCAAAATGTAATTCACAGGATTCACCAAGCATGGATTCAGTGGCTCTCCCAAATCTCGTTTTGTTTGCACTAGCGCCTTGAGCACAGTTTTAGTGCTGATTTTTGTGCAATAGCAAGAGAAAGAAATGATATTTTTCTGGTGTCTGGCAGAAGAAGAGTGCTTAATTTAGGTGTATTAGAAACATGTCTGAAAACAGATTTACTTCATAGAGCGTTAAATGGTTGTTGGTAGTTGTGGGGAAAAAAGTGAAATTTGTCTCGGGATGGGGAGAGGCTTTGTGTGTTTTTATAAAATGTGAGATTTGACGGGGTCTAAACAAACAGGCAGTAGTGTCATGGTAGAATTTGTATTTTCTGGTCCTTTACATGCTGTTGAAAATGCCATTTCAATCAAAATGTTCATTATCTTTACAGATTTTAGGTGGGTTTGCCCTTTGTTTTTACATTTCACAAGGCTTGCGTCAGATCAGACGCGTTCAAGCCCGGGGCTGCATCCTGCAAACAGGGTAAATTAATCTTTAAAAACAAAAATAGACGGGCAGAAATAAAGAGTGATGTCATAGCTGTGTGTCCTTCTAACCTGCTTTGAGTATGCTGACGATAATAATAGATCAATAATTTTAAAGCTGTAGACAGCCTTCCAGGAAAGCTGCAGCCCCGCTGCAGAGCCCCACCGTTCTCAGTAGTGAGGAACAGAGCTAAGCCAGCTGATCATCCGCATAATCCTGCCAGGAGCTGAAGTTTTTCCACCCGTGTGACTCCCAAACACTGGGCACAGCGTATCTGAATGGGCTCTGCCGTTTGGTGGGAGTTGTCAGCGCCAGGTACATCAAGGTCATCCTGCTTTGAGAGTGTTTCTCGCCTGCAAAGCAAACTCTCAGTGGAATCCAAGATTTATTTCACTGTGTTTGAGCTTTTTGGTTTTTAATGGATTGGGTCATAGCATCACGTTTGATTCATTAAGGTAATAACCAGCACAGACCAAGGCTATAAGTTTTAAAAGAAACGGAAAAGCCAAGGAGATGGGCGAGTTCCAAAGTGCCCTACTTAGCGTGGTGTCGGAGAAGATGAAAGAGGCAGGGAGTCACCTTTCTGCAGACGCACGGACAGGAGCTATCAACATCCCTGCATCCCTGAAAGGATGGACAGGAGGTGTCCACATCCCCAGAGGTGTTAAGTGTGCCCCAGGGGAGGTGGGCTGCCTTTCCCAGCAGCCCTTCTCCTGCCCGGCCAGTCGGCGGTACGAGTGAAACCTGCAAGCGGCGCAGCTCGAGGCAACATCTGGCTGCTCGCAGCTGGAGAGGCGAGGGAAATTTTACAGCAAATGGTCCCAGATGTGGCTCCAATCAGCGCCTGGTGTCAGGGCTTTGAGCAGAACAAAAGTTCAGGACGTGTGCGGGCGTTCCTTGGAGAGCACCGCGGCTCCTGCCCGGGCTGTTGGTCCGGGGCCAGTGCCTCGTAAACAGGTGTCAGCATCCCAAAAAAAGAACTGCCCTCCTTGCCAGCAGCGGGTATCCTCGCTGGCATTCCAGCATCCTCGCTGGCATTCCCGGGCACGGCTCCTCGGGCCAGCAGGAATGACCCCGCCGGCCGGGAACGGGACCTGCTGCTGCTGCTGCTGCTGGGGCGGCACTCGGAGCCTGCCGGGCGCTTGCCTTGCCTTGCCTTGTTCGTCCAGGGGGTTTGGCCTCCAAATCTGACAGCCTTGGAGTGTATCAGGAGGTGGGGGAAGAAAAAGGGGAAGAGATGGGCGAGTGACTTGTGAGAACGATCTTTTCTTCTTCTCAGGATTGACCTCTAAGGTGGAATTTGGGAGGTGCGGGAGGTAGAGGGCTGGGTGAGAACGTGCTGAGGGAGGATCCTGCTGCTAGGGGGCAATATGCAGCCAGCAAAACCCCACTAAAGACCTTTTATCTCAGTACCTTATCAAAGTTTTTCTTCAGAAAAAGAACTTAAATCCAAAAAGTTATCCAACATGTTGCACACACTAACTTTTTTTTCTGCAGAAAGAGCATATTATAAACAAATAATCAACCTTTACCTAGAGGTTGTGTGTGTTTCTTTTAGCAGATATATAAATATGTGTGTGTGTGTGTGCATGACTTTCTTAATACGCTTCCTCGTTACCTGCATGATTCCTAATTTTTCATTCTGAATTCTACCATCGTTTATATAAAGCAAAAAGATAAGGACGTGGACATTTAAAAGCCTTGAATCCCATGGTCTTGTAACTCTCCTGCTGCTTGCCTTTTGAGAACAGCTGGGACAGCTAACTCAGAGGTCTTTGTGACTTTTTTTTGCTCTCCCACTTTCTTAAACATACTCTCCAGAAAAGAAAACAAGAGGAAACAAGCACATTAAAAAAAAGAAAAAGAAAAAGAAAACACGTGTGTTTCAGTGACATTATTGGTTTCAGGTTGAGCAGGGAAATAGCTGTTCATTTGTTTAGATATACTCATGCTGATTTGATGATGCTCCTTTTAGAACCAGTGCAGGGTGTTTCTTTATGAGTTGCATTGTGTGAATGCAATTTTTAAATTCATTTTAATGATAAAAATACTTTTTGCTGGGGAATATTCAGTGGCTATGCGTGTTTATGACTACAATGTTAATGGTTGATTGAGTCGTGGAGAAAATACCTCGGTTTCTACAGCGAGTTTTTGGTTCTGGTTCACCTGGTCGTCAACATCCAATGAAGAAGCATTGTCTAAATGAGGAAAGGTTACAGCACAGCGTGCCAAATTTCAGTGGTGGAAAAGTTGCCATTCATTAATTAGTGTTAATTTTTGCGAGATGAGGTTGGGAATTTTAACAGCCGCGACTGAAATTTGAACAGAGGCGGAAGTGGTTTCGGGTTGGAGGGATTTTTTTATTGGTTCAGTCTTGTTTCCCATATTGTACAGAGTGAGAGACTCAAGCATGGCTTTGAACCAGTGTCCCAGGAATATCACGGACTTCTGCTGACTCAAAATCCACGGGGTTTTGAACAACATCAGCTGTGGATGCAGAGGAGAAAGGGCAGATTGGTTTTATGGCTGTGTTGAAATACTTTGAGTGCTTCTTCAAGTCTTTGTTGTAGTGTTTTCTGCTTAATAAATAGAAGGGAGTGGGTTAGTCAGCATCAGAAGGCAGCAAAGCCAGCAGTTTTCACAATGCTCTCCTCTTTCAGCTCCCAACAAAGAGATTAGGATGTCAGTCTAGCTGAATTAGGACGTTAATGTTCTTTGCACTCCTCACCTTGCCTCTACTGTCTTGCCATAAATAATTCTGAACGTGAATTTATTTTGAGATTAAATAATTGTCCTTCTTTAATACAATGAACATAAAATATTCATGGGTTTAAGTCTTCGAAATGCTCTACCCCATGTAAAAAGGGGTTTTGTGTTCTGCAGCAGAAGGCTTTGACCTCTGCCAAATCAGCACAAGTGAACTGGTTGTAATCCCTGGGTGTTTATAATTACCAAAGTGGTTTGGATGGCTTTACTTGGTATTAAATCCTGACATCATCCTTAAGTGCAGAAATCAAACTTGCTGTGGTTAAGATTATATCAAGAAAGCTGTCACAATTCACATATTTTCCAGTAGTCATAATAAACCAAAATTGTATGATTCACTGCCTACCTGAAGCACGTGTTCTTTCCAATATTGCCAGGCTACTGATTTGTAAACAGAAATGTAAACATCTGCTTGTGTCGGGGGGATTGTTTGGGCTTGCACAATGGTGCTGAATCATCTGAGCAGGTCTCCTTGCTCCGTGCTGGGACTTAACAAACTCTGCTTGGAAGAGCAGCTCCAGAGCACAGGGAGGTCGTTTGGGCTCAATGAAGCTTGTGATTTTCTCCCCTGAGCCTATTCCGTCCCAGGGGTGATTCCCAACCTAGCACTTTTCAGTTCACAGGTCCATGATTCAGATTCACAGCCAGTGAAAGGTGCTTCTCTTCTAACACCCTCTGCAAAATGCTGAAGCCACTGGGTTTTGCTTAGTGCACGTGTGAAAAGGAGGGGGGAAAAAAGAGAGGACTTTTACAGCACTTAACCCGCTGTTTCTACAAATGAAAATGCAGGTTGTTACGCTTATGAAGTTCCAGAAGCTGTATTTTTTTCTGAGTATTTTGCAGCCACAGAACAGAGGCTCGAGTACACAGGATTCAGCAGCTGACCACACTTGTTCCAATTCCCATTGTTCAGGGAGCCTGCCCGTATGTGCCTCTGTGTGTTGGGAATAAGAGTCCACACATATGCAGGGAATGGTTACAAACATTCCAGTTGCTCCCACGAGACAGCAGGTTTTTGGCTGCATCTCTGTATTACCCCCCCAAAAAAAGCTTCTTTAGCTGTTACAAATTGCTGCTCGAGTGGCTCGCTGAGTTTGGTGATGCTGCCCCGAGATGCCACGAGTGGTGTCTGTTCTGGGAGAACTACTGGAGAGTGTTAAAGAAAAGGCAGGAACAGCAGCCCAGATCTGCAAAGGTGTGGCTGTGACATGCTGTGCACAGGAATATGTGAAGGGTGATTGCTGCCCGGGTTTTACGGTAGGGTGATGATGTTAATGAGCGCTGGAGTTCCTGTGAGAGCAGCTTGGGGCAGCAGATCGCCCAGAACTGACATGAAGATCCACAAACTCGTGGTGTTGGCAAGTTCCAGACAAGCACACAACTGCAAATTCCACAGAAGCATGGCTTTCATAACAATATAATGTTTACCTTCCTCTGATAAGCTCAGGAGATGTGCCAAGGCTTCGGTTGCATCTTCCTCCTCTGCCTGCTGCAGGTCGTTGTCCGTGCTGGCTCCTGCAAGTCCCCACAAAGAGCCTGAGCAGAAGGTTCTTGCAGTGCCCTCCCAACATTCAGGTCGGGTCAGGTTGCTTGGGGCCAGGTGTGGCCGAGCTCTGACCTTCTCCAGGGATGGATGGAGATTTGTAGCTTCACTGGTTCCTTCCTGTCCCGGTTTGAGA
>VZTA01029346.1:106350-139093 GCA_013398855.1 Mohoua ochrocephala
AGAAGAAAAAATCCAAAGTCCCAGGAAAACAAAGGAGTTTAACTCTCTGTCTCTTTCTTCTGAGAAAAGGAGCCAAGAGCCGGGGAAAGCAGGAAGGTGCCTCTGCTCTGCAGCAGCAGCAGCAGCAGTAGCAGCTCTCTCATCCCCTGTCCTTGAACACAAAAACTGTTTTGAAAAGTTCATCTGGCTTTTTTCCTCCTCTTGCACCCAATTTTAAAGACACAGAGAGGCACAGGAATCATGTCTGGGCATGAAGCAACAATAGGGGATACACATCATAAGGTCACCCCAAGACACTTCCCCATGGTGTGATCACTCTTGTTGTTAGAGAATTGAAATTTTTTTTTTAATGTTTGGTCATAATTTCCCTTGTTGCAATTTGTGTCTGTAGCCCCCCACCCTTTCCTCATGCACCTGTGAGAAGAACCTGGCACTGCTGTGTCTGTGCCGACTCAGTTGGTAGTTGAAGGCAGGAATGGGACCCCATCATTTGCCTTCCTTTCTTTGGCCTGCATAAGTGGGAGATTTTTTGTGGTTTCCATTTTTCCAGCCTGTCAAGACCCCTTAAAGTGGCGGCCTTGCCCTCCAGCTTATCAATCCTGCTCTTCAATTTCACATCATCTGCAAATTTGCTGGGGAGTGGGATTTTCCTTGTCTCTTCCCTCGAAATTATCCCTGAAGTTCAACCAGGATAATTTGGTTTCATGGCTTTTTGTTGTTTGGGAAAGCTAATTTAGTATCCATAAACTCCTCAATTCTTGCTTTATCTTCTCTCTTTAGGCGAGCAAGCCCCATTCCTGTGTGGTTTTTAAAAAAAAAAAGGAAGGGTACAATGCTGCAGTATTTTATTTCAACATCAAAATTAACAAAATCTTGGAACACTTTGCTTTCTATTGCTTGCATAAGTGCCCATGTGCAAACACCAGTTTGCATTCAGTCACTCATCTGGTCGCTCAGTTTGTAGTGAAACTTTTATGTTACATCCTTTAGCCTATCCGTATACTCAAACAGTAAGTGGAAACAGTTCTGATGTCTTCATCAGAAGCAGGCTGAGAGGGAGAACCCCCCAGATTTTCAAGGCTACTTAAATAAGAATGGTTCAGCGAATCAGGTGCAGGATGTAGGTACTTGAGGGGAAACCATTGACTTAGTTCTTCAGCATGAACAAGTTAAAGGAGAAAGCGCCTCCTGGAAAGGGGAAGGCACCATGGCACCTCTCCTCACCAGCAGTTTTCCTCTTCCCCCCCCCACTTTTTTCCTTCTATTGCCAAGAAATACAATCATTCCATGAGCCCACAGAGTGAAAACATCCTGAGGCACCGGTGCTGGATAAAAGTTAACTGAGCACTCTTCCTCTGGAGGAGGAGGAGAGCCAGGTAGGGCTGAAGAGGGCTGAGGAAAGCTGAGAAGGGAGGCAGGGAGAAGGGGTGGGAGCCCTGCCCAAGGGCTCATTGGCAGGAGAAGGCAGGCACAGGATACGTTTCAGCTTTTGGGTGGCTCTGGGAGGAGCAAGTGTTGGGATTAAAGTGTCTTGATAAAATTGTTCCCTTTCCTCTCAGACGCAGACAGCGAGTTTCATGGGGTGGATTTTCTGCCAGAAGACCTCAGCGAGGCTCCGGAGGAGATAGGAATGAGGGTGAACAAGAAATACTCCTGTCTTCCTGCTGAGGAGAAGGGCATCCACATCATCAACATCCGAGCCATCGAGGACATCGGCTATGACCAGCATGAGAGCACAGTGAGTAACCACGGGCACCCTGCACTTCGCCCCTCAGCTTCTTTCTCATCCTGTCCACTCCCAGGATGCTCTGAAATCCTCTCCCTCCGTTTTCCCAAGGTGCTGGGAAGGATTGCCACCAGGCACAGTCCGTGGTGGTGTGGTGGGGGCTGTTCTTGGATGTGTGAGAAAGGGAACCTGGTTTAACCTGGAGCACAAAAAGGGGCTGACTCTTCTCAGAGTGAGGAATCTGGCAACAAGGCTGAGCCAACCTTTACATCTTCTTGCCAGCGCAGAGAAGAACAGAAGAGAATGTCTAAAATTTCATGCAGAAGCCATTGTTAACATAGGTAACATTAAACTGATCTTCTCCAGCACACAACAGAGATTAGATTTCCAGTGTGATTAATTAATCCAGCTCCTCGGTTAAATTCCTCAACACCGATTTTAAAGGAAGTTAGTAATATGAATACCTGGCATGGTTACGAGCCGGTTATGTAATTTAAACATAAAAAACAAGTTTATTAAGGTGGAGTGGGCTATACAACAGCTTCACCGGGGAAGCAGGTACCAGAAAAAGCAACATGTGATTTATTGTGCTCGTGCTTAAAATCAGGATGGAGCATGGAGGAATCATTCTGTCACGGTGTTAAAATCCTCCTGCTGTGGTGAAACTGAAATGCCTTTTCTCTGTCTCATTCACAGCCAAAGGGACGTGGTCTAAGTCAGTGCAACTCCATTTAAGCACAGCAGCACTGCAAGAGAACATGTGGCCCATGAGTACCTTTCAGCATTTACACCCCATCCTTAAAACAATCTGACTGTTAATTTCTTTAAAACAGAACCAAGTTTTTTGGCTGCTTCCTGTTTGCAGGGGGATATAGCTATTCTCACATATTAATGAACTTGTTGAGGCTTTAGTAGCCACAGTGGTGGTTCAGCCCAGTTTTTCAGAAACTGCTGCTTAATTAATTAGCAAGATCGACGCACCTTAAAAAAGAATTAAACACAAGAAGAATGACAGTTAGCTGCCATTTATTAATATTTTGTTTCTGTAGAAATTTGCATGAGTGAGTTGCCTGCCACAAGCAGATTGTCAGCTTGCTTTAAAAAAAGTGTTCTGAATCTGCAGGTGCGTGCCACTAATCATAAAGCAATTGGAAAGTAATAGTTACTAATGGTCTTTTATATCAAAGTTATGCTTAAGAACTAGATGAGAATATCTGGATGGGGCACAAACATGAACAGCCTGTGCCCTGAAGAGTTTGGCATGGCTAAATAACCTTCCCTGTTTTCGTGGAACAGGGAATAGAGGCAGGAGGACAAAGAGTGAACTCCGTGGTGGCACCAAAGGCTGTATTATTTTATTATCTATTTATTAACTTGGTTTAAAGGGTTTAGGTTAAGTGGGAAAGAGGGATGAGATCCTAAAGGAGAGAGAAGCAGATAGCAAAGGCTGTCTAAAATAACTTACATTTACTGTTTTATGTATGAAATAAGCAGGTATGCACATCCCAAATAGATTTTGCAACTGATGGCCAATTGCTCTCTTTTGGAGCACAAGTCCTTTTCCCTCCATGGAGGATGGACTTTCTTCTATAAACCTAAAAGCCAGAAGAGTTCCCTGGTCACTGCAAAGCCACTCCTCTGATGAGTATTTTTTGTAAAAGCAAAGGCCAGTTACTGCTGAATTTTCTTTCTTTTTTTTTTTTGAATAGTACATGGATCTCCAAGGGTAGAATTGTGGATTATGCATGACAAGTGTTATAAAAGTAGAAATAAATTAATCATTAGTACCTTTTGTTTGTTTGTTTGTTTCTGCAGCTGCCCCGTGCAGTTCTCAGATAAATGCTTGGAAATGAAAATGTGGTTTGAGTCTTACCTTCCAGGTATCTTGCAACGCTTGCCCAGCGTTAACTCGGGCTGGGAATAAAGCCATTGCCACCATCAGATTGCATAGTGACATGGGTTTTATAAGTGGGAAAAAGAAGTGGTGAACTCAATAAGCAGTGACCCCGCTTCCCTGGCTACTGTCCATCCGCGTTTTTGGCCGCGCCGCGGGACCAGCTGGCTCCCCTCAGTCTGTATCTGAGATGATCTCTTTCTCAGATGATACGGACTTGCAATGATAGATAAGAGAAGTGAGAAATGTTTCCACACGATATTAATCTATTTGTCAGAATTGCAGCATTGCAGATGCCATGGGTGGGAAAGGACAGACGATCTTAGTGGCGATTAACCCCCCGAAGGAGAAAACTAAACCCACCAAGTCGCTGACTTATGAACCAGTGTGCTGGTGATTAGATTAAATCCCAGTCATTTAATCTATTTATTCCCCGCCAATAAAATCCCAGCTGGCTATCAGTAAAATTAAAGGTGTTAACTTGCAAAAATTTTTGGAGTAAGTAGCATGGGGGAACTCCTCCCATCTGCTGCTGTCTGGAGAGAGGGCATCGTGTGCTCCAGGCAAAAGGAGCCTTGACAGGAGAGGATGGTCTGTGTGGTGCGTGTGCTGGGATGTGCATTCATCATCCTTCTCTCTCCTTCTCTCCACGCCCCCGTTCCCCGCTTCCAGTTGTTAAATTCCCTGTCCAAAAATCCGGATGCCGACTGCAAATACGGGCTCTACTTCAGAGATGGCAAGAGGAAAGTGGACTACATCCTGGTGTACCACTACAAGAAGTCCTCAGCCGGGAAGACTCTGGCCAGGAGAGCTCAGCAGAATGATGCCAGTGTCCGAAGCACCAAGCAGGACCAGCCCCTTCCAGGGAAAGGGGTGCAGCTGGAGATGGGGGAGAGTGAGCCTCACATGGATTACCACGAAGACGACAAGAGGTTCCGCAGGGAGGAGTACGAAGGGAACCTCGTGGAGGCTGGGCTGGAGCTGGAACGGGATGAAGATGTAAGGATACGTTTGAAAGGGTCCAAGATAGAATGGGTGGCTGGTGGCCAGGTCCTGGGGGATGCTGAGCTGTTCCTGTGAACCTGGATCAAGGTTGCACAAGCTCAGCTCTTGCAGGGTTTGATTGCAGTGCTGGCAGCCAGTGCCATCCTCACCCACTGATTTAGTTTGCTGCACAGGAGTGTGCCGTGGTGTTGTAAATGCCCCAAAGAGGTGAAGTTCCTGGCTTGTCTTGGCCAGGATTTGTGGCACATCCACCATTGCAACACAGCTGTGTTGTGCTGTCTGGAAGTGAGGCTTAAATTGCTCTGAACACTAATCCCAGCTTGGTGGGGTTTACAGTATGCAGTGATTTGAATCCCCTGGTAATTCCATTTCTGAGGGAAAAAAAAAAATCTGATACAGGCAGTGTCATCTTTATTCCTCAATATAGGCTCGAGGAGAATTAAATTTGTTCAGGAGGCTCTGGTCCACGCTCCTGCTGGAGCACATGGGTCTGTGTTCAGAGTTTGCTCTTTCCATTCTTAGACGTGAACAGTACAGCTTGTAACATCTTCCACCTGCACCCTGAAAACAGGATATTCTATTAAAAGCCCATTAGGCTGTGTAAAAAATGATGTATGCGAAGCGCTGCCAGCGTGTGATTAGTAGAAATAGACACAGCAGTATTAATTTCAAAGAAAGCTGCTACAATTATCTGACCCTACCAGTGTGCCTCAGACTCCTGAGGGAGAGGGTAAACATTTGTGCTGGTTTTATTTACAGGATCTAAACGCTGAGGTAAACGTTTCGACCTGGGAACAGAATGCTAAAAAATAAATCTGTCACCTCTTACTCACAAATCACAGACATTTATGTCTTTTATATATTATGTATAGGTCATATGTATATTTAACATGGTACAGTGCAAGAAAACCCCAAAACCTTTCCCTACTCTGTCTCCCAGTGAAAATCAGACTTGTTTTCTGTCCAACTTGCAGGTTCCTGTAGCAAAGTGGGAGTTGGCCTGTGCCATGCCATGGATATTTAAATCCTTTGTCAGATGTGAGGTTCCCCCCATGACATGCAATAGGATTTCGAATGATGCAGAAGGGCTCAGGGGTCAAGCCAGGAAAGAGAGGGAGCCCTGTCCTTTCAGTGCAAGACACCAAACCACATGAGGAAAGTCTGGGGATGAAAGCAAGACTCGGGGATTTACATCGGCTTCCACATCCAGCATGTCCATGTAGGGGGAAAGATCTGCAGTCACTTGGGCCTGAAAAGCCACAAAGCTGCATTAGAGACCTCACTGATTCCAAAAGAGCAAAGGTTTCTTAAGCACATGGTGTTTAATAAATCACTTAAACTTTCTTCAATGAAATGGCTGGATGGTCACACACAAAGAGTTGCAGTCAGCGGCTCGATGTCCACAAATAATTGATTGAAACAAGGCCAGGTTGGACAGGACTTGGGACAGCCTGGCCTGTCCGTGGCAGGAGTGTTGGAACTGGATGATCCCTAAGCTCCCTTCCAACCCAAACCATTCCGTGGTCCTCTGAGTAACCAGTTTCTAGAAAGCCAGTGAGGATACAGCTGTGGGAAAGCTAGTTGTTATAACAATGAGGTGGTGCAGCAGCAAGATTAGAAAGATCCCCTAAAGTTCCTTTCTCTTCTGTTTGCTGAATGTCTCCTGGCCGGATATCGTTTGTCCAGTGCCTTTGGAATGGTTGCTGCAGGGGGAGCAAACATGGGTGTATGTGGGAGTGCCAGGAGCAAACATCCATGTCCGGCCCTCTAGAACACAGCTCAGAGAATTGCTGGGCTGCAGGCAAGCCACCAACATTGCCATTGACTTCTGCCCTCCTTTTCCTTCCTTTTGTGGCGTTCTGCCTACCAGTTTTTCTAATTACCATGCTTTAATGGAGATGTTCACATTTGGTTCTGAGGCTGCTCCTCTGAGGTATGAGCAGCTCTCAGGAGGCAGCAGGGGCTCTCTCAGCCCCAGCAATTACAACACACTCACCAAATCACGCCATTTTGGCTGCATGCCTCTGCTTCAAATGTAACTAGCTCGGCCTGTATTTGTGTCCACAGTCATTAGCTTTTATTTCCCAAACAGTTTTTATCTGTTTAACCTCGTGGTAATTGCTCTGGGAGACAACAGCGTTTTTTGAGTCACGTTCTATGGCAGCTCAGCACAGTGAGGTGTTCAGTGATTGTCCTGTTGTTAGAAACCAACTCCCTCAAACAAATGAGATTTATCATGTTGGCCCTAATGGGCTGTTTGTTCCTTAAATATGCATGAATCACAAGGGGTGATATATTTTATTTCCTCTCATCAGTAACATTTTCCCCTGCTTTTTTTTTTTTTTTTTTTTTAAAGACTAAAATCCATGGGATTGGATTTGTGAAAATACACGCACCGTGGAATGTATTGTGTCGAGAGGCAGAGTTCCTTAAGCTCAAGATGCCCACAAAAAAGGTGAGTCCTGGTTGTCTTGTTTTCCTCATGAAGGCACAGTTTAAACGTTTGTTCCTCTCAGAGCACCTTGCAAATGCAGACTTCCCTTTCCACGAGCACTTTAAAAACAATTAACAAATGTGCCCCAGCAATGAAAGTCACAAATGTACTTGCTTGGGGCAGCAGAGAGAAAAAGTGGAAGGAGGAATGGGAATCAAGAATTTCTGGCTGCTACCACTGCCTGTACGTGACGAGAGTGATTTCATCCTCGGTGTGTTTTAAAAGAAGAGGTTGCAATCGATGGTGAAATTTCTGTGTGAGCTTTGGGCATTTTTCTTCTCAGCTGAAGACTGCTGAAAATGAACATGAGGATAAGAATTTGTCTCGTTGGGTTTAGTGGCTCTTCATATACACAGTCAGTCACGCTTGCAGAGAGGCTGGGGCCACTCTACCACAAAATAAATTACCTTTCAGAATATTTGAAATACCATTAAAGGAATGACAGTGTATTTTCATCAATTCTAAATCAATTCTAATTCTATCTATCTATTCTGATAGATAGATAGACAGACAGAGAGCTACCTGCTCAGTGAGCACAGCTCAGAGATGGATTAATATTTAAACACAGACTAAGTGCAGGTCCAGACTGCACAGGGAAGTCCATACTGGAGCAAGAGACAGTCTCCAAGCCCAGCATCATTTATTACAACACTGAAACCACACGTTCGGTTTGGATTTCATATTAATCCCCATTATTGCCTCACTTACCAGGGATTTTAATCAGAGGCACAATTAGATAATAAAGTCTGTTGCGATCCTGTGGTTCCCTAACCCTTGGTTTGACTTTCCCATCCCTGTCTTTCTGGATGATTTCAAGAATGTAAACCCCACTCCTCAATAGTTTATTGTGATATATTTATCTAATTGCCAGTTTATTCCTTGCAGTTCACTCTGACCTATGGATAACCAAAAAGCAATAAAGTTTTACAGGTTAGGTTTTTTTTTCCTCTTTGCCCCCTCAGATGTATCAGATCAACCAGACCCACGGTCTCCTGAAAAAAATCAATTCTGTAATTCAAAAAATAACGGAGCCCATCCAGCCAAAAGTAGCAGAACACAAACCTCAGACGGTGAAGCGCCTCTCCTACCCCTTCTCCAGAGAGAAGCAGCATTTGTGAGTGAATTTCCCTAAATAGCCATGTCCACAGGTTCCAGCCTCTCTGACAGCAGCTCAGGCACCAGAGGGTGAAAGGGAACGTGAACTCCAACACTTTGGTGGGCATTGCTGCAAAGAATATTTCCATTTTGCAGTAAATGTACTTTTGGGGGGATTTTTTGGCTCGCTGTTGAGAAATGAGTCTTTGTAGAGAAATCTCTGGGTGTTTTAGCTGCTGTTGTGGCACACAATGCACATCTGTACAACCGTACACTTCATCTGTTAGGCTGCCAAGAGGGGATTTATAATGTGGTTTATAATAGTCTCCTCTCCCCATTAAATAAAATGCTCGGTAAAACTTGTAGCCAGAGATGTGGGTTGATAAATTTCAGAATAATTTCATTTATCTGGTGTGGGCAGCTGACACAGGTAGTGCCAACCAGGCCTCGCCTTTGAAGTGCTGTGAGGTCAGAGGTGGCTTTGCCATCGACCCCAGATCAGCAAGAGCAGCTGTAAACGTGGGTGTAGGGGAGAAAATCATGAGGCAGAGCCCGGCCAAAGCTTCTCCTGCCCTGGATTGCTCTGCTGCTGCTCTTCCCTGGCCTGCATCCCAGAGGAGTCACTTTGAAGGCCACGTTAATGGATGTGCCAGCTGGAACAACCAGCAATCCTAGGGCAGGATCCCTTCCCTGAGCACGCAGGGGTTTTGGTGCTTCACCCGGAGATGCAGAGCACTGGTGGGGTCGGGCCAGTCAATGTGTGTGACATCTTGGCCTGTCCTTGGGCTCGTAGGAAATGGATTTGTGTGTTTGCTGAGTGGGGGGTGTTCCTGGAGGCTCAGGGAAGCTCCAAAAGATGCTCCTGAGTGTAGGCATGGGCGGGCCTCACGCTGTTTGCAGGTGGCTCTTCCAGTGAGACCACCTGTGCCTCTGCCGAATAAGGGAGGAAACAGCAGCCTCACAGGGAAAATTAAAGATTTTGAGGGGAAATTCAAGGCCAGCAGTGGTCAGGGATTCAACTTCAATGAGCATCAACATTCTCTTTTGTGCTGAAAAACCTACAAAGATATAAAACCAGTGACATGTATAAGCAGCCTCCTTAAAATGTGGGAGTTGGGTTGGGCTTGCTTTTTAACAGGGTTTCTACGGGCTGTTCCTTAATGTGAGCTCTGAGAGATCCCCAGGAGAAATGAAAATATTGAAGGGGTCAACAAGAACAGGAAATTACAGACTTTTTTTTTTAACCTAATGGGCTTCCTTCTAATCTTTTAACAGATTTGATTTGTCTGACAAAGATTCCTTCTTCGACAGTAAAACGAGGAGCACTATAGTAAGTCCTGCCTGTAAATAATTTATGGTGGATATTGCCTCTGTCGTGGTGTTAACAGCTTTAGCACAATGCCTGTTCAAGTTTAGCTTTCTTAACCAAATGCCAAGGATCTCCTGTGCCATCAGGTACCGAAATTATAAAGAAAGCACTTCCAGATTTAGTGCTGAGTAGTGTTTGCTAACAGGTTGCTGCCTTTTGGAAAATAATTGGGATCTTCTTTCTAGTTCGCAGTTAATTTTCTTAGTAGAGGTATCACCAGCTGGGAATATTTGGATTTTACCACTGGTTCTGCCCACCAGCTGCCTGCACCCGTGACTTGTTTAACTTTTTGAGCCTGCACATTGTTCTTTTTGCAAAATGCTGGGAAATAGCCCGAGACAAATTCCAACGAAACAGCCGGGTGTTTACAGGGAATATTATTTATCGTTTTGGGGGGGAACCCTCTGTAGTGGTATTGAAAGTGTTGAGGTTGATGGCTTTTGTCTGACTTACAGAACATAAAATAGAGTTGGGGAAGAAGGTGTAGCCTCGTTTATAGCCACCAAAGGAGGAACTGAAAGGCCATGTGACATCCAGGTGTGGATCCGGGTCACATGAGAGGGTGACATCCAGGGCAGCTGGAAGGGGCCCTGCCAAGCAGCCCTGGCTGCAACACATTTCAGAGGGTAACGGGGACTCCTTGCCCCGTTCCACTGCTCCGAACTGGTGCCTTGGAATGTGACTGCCAGCGTGCTTTTATCTTATATTTAACATCAGCCTTTTGGGATGCCGAGTGGTTTCCAAAAGAGCTTATATCCCAGTCATAGCTGCCTTTCATTGCTGTGGTGATAAGGGGTGTAAGATACCCGGCTTCCCTTTCCTGCTCTGAAATTCCAGCGTATCCCACAGTGCAGCTCCCCTCCAGCCTGAAGTGCAGGGGTTTGATGTGAGCACAGGTTATGGGGGTGAGGTGGGCTGGACCAGGGGAGGCAGATTCTGGGCAGGAGCACAGAAATGGAGAAGAAAAAGGCAAATATTGTTTTCTTTGCAAATAAAACATTTAACTTGAGATTGGGAGAAAAAAAAAAAAAAGCCTGGGTTTTGTTTGTAGGTTCTTTTATACATCCAGATGTGCAGTAAAAAAACCTTAGCAAACGAAGAGTTAAATTTCATGGCAGGCTGAGCAAGGCAGCAAGACAAAATGGCTCCATGGGACAAGAGGGTGAGTGAGCCTGACTGAAAAATGGACTGAAACAGGAGCTCAGAGCAGAGGCTGAGAGGAAAAGGAGGGACAGGGGTTTTTTAAACGACTGAAGGAGCACTGGGCATATAACAATACTGCTGGTGCTGTGCTGCTTTGTGTGAAATCCCTGTAAATCACCCAGTAATGAAGAACATATTGAATGTTTCCCAACATCATTTTATTCTGTGTGCATTGCTGTTTGTATTCTTCTTTCTTAAAGTTCTCCCCTGCCTTTCTCATATGTATTTTTGAACCACAGTGCAAATATTGACCCTTCCGCCTACTGCAAAATGAACAGGAATCTAGTCACTACCCGTGAGTCTTTGATGAATAGAAACTAAGCCAAAGACCTTTTAGTTATTAAAAAATAAAATAAAAAAAAAAATTATATAACTGGAAATCTCTCTGTGACAGCCCTTTAACTCACTGGGGTTACAAGACGACAGACAGATGAGCTGTGGGACTTGCCCCGGATGCCCTCACTTGCTTCCTCCAGTGAATTGGGCAAGAGTCAAGTTAGCACACGGATTAGGGAGCTGGGAAACAGCCCCCAGCTCCCCGGACAGGCCAGGCAGTGGGCAGGAGGTGCCTTTGCTCTCCAGGTTTCCCCGTGCCGCCCGCTTGCCTCGCCCGAGAGCATCGCCGCACAGCAGCGGCCGAAGGCTGAACCTCGCGGGCAGCCTGCTGAGCTGTGCAAAGGTCACTCGACAATAAATGCAATAAATCCCAAAATAAATACATCTGTTTCGCCACCGAGGTCAGGCAGGCTCAGCGATGTTAAGGTCAGCCCGTGTTAGTCCAGTTTGATAAACGGCTGCGTGCTGTGTACACGCTGTGAGCCCGGAGCTCGGCTCGGGTCCTTGGGATGGAGCCAGCCTGCGCCCTCGGAGGCGAGGGAAGAGCTGCTCCAGGTGGAAGAACACCCCTGAGCTTTGATCGATGGCTAACATGAGCAAAAATAGCATTTCTGTTACGCCGGGGGGTAGATGTAACTCTGTTTGCCCCCATCAATTCTCTCGGTAGCTGACTATTTAGTTAAGCTTTTCTCTCCTGCACGGAAAGCACAGCCCGGAGAGCTCCGAGCCCCGCTCTCCTGAATACCATGACTTTTATTAAAGAATGATGACTTCATCGACGTCTTGGTTTGGCCAATATTTGAGCTGTACACAAAAAGATCGTGCTTTTCGCTGGCAGGGTCTGAAGTAACCCTTTCCTTTCTCTGCTTTTGCTTCTGTAGGTTTATGAAATATTGAAAAGAACGACGTGTACCAAAGCAAAATATAGCATGGGTAAGGAACTTCATTTAGCTTTAAGATCAATATCTTTTTCAGGTATTGAAAAGTAATTGCATGTTGTAAATGGCTGTGGAGTTTGGGTTTTTCCCCTGCTCTCTAATTTGATGTATGTGGATGTAATTGTTTTATTTGGAAGTTTAATTTAATTTATTTAGCCGTTTGACATTTTTTCAAATGTGAATTTATAGATTTGACCCTAAATTAAACGGTAAGTGAGCATGTAGCCCCTGCAGATGTGACTTAGGCCTTTTGCAGCAGGGCTGGATGGTGACATAAACCAGCAGATGAGATGTGCTCTGTGTTCTGCACCCCCTGAAACGCATGAGGGTATTCCCACGAACTCCAATAACTGCAGTGAAAGTCTGTGGTTTTGGCCCATTCCCTTCGAGCAGGAACCCCACATTTTATGGTGGGATGGTTTTCCAGTGACTTGAGCGAAATGGTCTTGGCCGATGCCCATCTTGAGTGGAACTGAGATGAACCCCATGGAACAGCCAGGGACCAAGGCTTGCACTGGAACCGGGCACCTCAGCCCTCGGAACAGGTGCTGCAAGTCAGACCAAGAGTTTTAGGATCTCAGCCTTAGGGTTTGTGCTGTAAGAATGAAACTCATAAGAAAGATGACCTGCAAATCAGACCCCCTTAAGGATTTGTTGGCAGCTGATCATGCTCAGCCGTTAATGTACTTTATTTTACATGTATCGTGATACACAGATATACGCTCGACTGTGGCACCAAAGTTAACGAATAGTTAATGGTAAATCCAAGCAAATAAAGTGGGAGGGTGAATTCCCAAACCAAGCGAGAAAAGCACATGGACATGGAAGAAAATGTTTGGTGACTGTTGAAATCTGTTATAGCGTTTATTTGCCTACAAGCAGTTAAATAAAACAATGGGAACTTGAATTACAGGTAGTTCTGTTCAATATTGACCCATCAGCTGCTTAGAAAGACATCAAATAATAGAAGAACAATCACGCCACAAATTATTTCCATGCTGTGACTTTTGTGTCGAAGTAACAACACACAATGCACAATTGTTGACTCCTTATATACACTCAAGATTTGGTGTCCAGCCAGTATTAACAGAAGTGCTGTTCTCTGTAGCATGGGAAATCCAAATCATTCTGTGACTTTCAGGACCCTTTTCGAGTCTGGTGCTGGATCATTTTCACTGGAAATTACATCTTTGGACTCTTGAAAGGGGAAGGTCACAGAGCTCAGTTTGAATTCTTGCCTCGGAGTTGGTTTCTCAGGTTTTTTTTTTCCCCAGAAAATGGGAAACACGGTAGGGATTAGTTGAATAGGGAAGACACTAATGGATGGCAGAGTGTTAGGATTCCTGGATGGTTCTTCTACCTGAGACTGGCAAGGCCACACAATATTGCTAATAAAAATGCTATCAGGCCAGCCCAGCCTAACTCAATCAGCTCCTTTGTGTTCCGGGGCTGGAATGCTGGGTTACAACCCAGCAGAGGTGGCAAACAGATTTAAACAAACACAGATAATGCTGCAGCACTGCTGCCCAGCAGGAAAAAGGCAGCTGCCCAGGGGAACACTGCAGCCTTTGTTGTTTATTGGGAAAATTTGGGGAAATGTGAATCTGCCTTCACTGTTAAATCCAGATCTGTAGGAGGGGACCGTGTAGCTCTTCTCACAGGCCTAGAAAAATAATTTATCTGCTCACCAGTTGTTTCTGCCAGGAGTGTGGAAACATTTGCAGACAATTCATAGACCTGTATAATCTTAAGTAGGGCTTCGAAAATTAATGATACCGCAAGATACTGAGCACTCCTGGAGCTGCTCCTGCAGCAGGTGATTAGTATCTCGAAAATGTTAATGAACTTGAACAATCCTCATTTCAAGAGCAATCAAAAATGACTCTACAGTGAGCTGGCTCCTGGTTCATAGTCGCTGTTCCTTCAAATCCAGTCCCACACTCTTTTCTTAGCCATGAACTGGCGGGCAGCATGGAGCACGCTGGACACCTCATTTTTCTTTTCTTTTTTTAAGTCCTTTCAAATCCTCCCCAATGCCAGTGGCCAGATTTATAATATATATATTTTTTTTCAGTTGGCATTAATCACCGTTGCCCTGCACAAAGACAAGTGCCTGACTTAGCTCTGACTCAGCACCCAAAACTGGTTCATTCCATCCCCAAATGTATGTTCACGGGCGACACGACACCTCCAGACGTGGTGAACAGAATTGGAAGCAGCTCTATTAAGGCCAGCAGCTGCTGGAGGAAAGAACATTAGGGAATTAATGAGCTACAGCCCTCCAAAGGTCCAGGTCCAGCCACCTTTGGGAATGGTGCAGTGCTCCTCCAAACTTCCACACCAGCTCCTCCCTCTGGCCCCCGGTTAAGGAGCGACACCGTCCCTGGGAAAGGCAGGGCTCCTCCCAGCCCCTCGTGCCACAGACATTTAGTAGATGAAGCACTAATTGCTTTCAGCCTCATGCATGTCACTAATAAACGGCTGTGTAAACAGGGAAAGGAGAGGGAAGAAAGAAGGAAACTGCCCTTTTAAATAAAAGACGAAAATGTGGTAAATATGGTAAGTATTACGCCAAGGTCTTTGCAAAGGCTTTCCCTACAATTTCTCTGATCAATCTGAAACCTGAATTCAAAACTTTGCCTGGGTGATGCGTGTGGGTGTGTGCTCCCCTATGCCGTCCATTCCAGCCATATTCTCCTTGTGATCCAGCCTTCTGCTACACTTTCAAACCTTCAGGCTTGCCCTTAAATCAAACTGACTTTTCAGAAAATGTAATTTATTTTAATGACTAATTTCAAGTCATTGGCTTCTAATTCTTGATTCTCAAATATATATGACTTCCTCTTGCTCTCTGCAGTTCTCCATTTCATAAAATGAGTCATGTATAATAACCTATATGATTAAAAATGAAACTACATGGAAAGGAATGAGATGGCAGCAAAATCATTATCTGATCAAATGGCTGTTATTTTGAGGGAAATCTCCGGGAAGGATGATGAAGTGAGGCTGTCTAACCTCGAAATTATAAATAACTATTATGTCTTTATTTTTCAAGGGATCACCAGCCTGCTTGCCAATGGAGTTTACAGTGCTGCATATCCTCTGCATGACGTAAGTGATCTCACAATATATTTTACACGTCTGCCGTCTGTCACCAAGAAATCCCTCGCGTGTGACGTGTTGGTGGCATCATCCCAAACATGACTGACTTTCTTCTCGCTCGTGTCAGAACTGCAGTAACTTCTGCAGGTCGTTTCCATCCCTCTGCTCACTTTTAAGGAATTCCCCACCTCTGTTCTCTGTCTGATGGTCGTAAATTTGATCATTGGAAGAGTCGTTACAGTGTTTCAGCAAATGGAATTCTTCTGTTGTCTCCTGACCTCCTGCCCCCAAGATCCCTGGCACCAGTGCCAGGAACCACATTCATTCCCAGGGCACCAGGTAGCTGGTTCCCTTGGCCACATCTCCCCGCGGAGGTGTCAGTAGCTGCGTGTCCGCGCAACCAGGAAAAACCGTAAGCGAGGATCTGCAGTCACGTATTTCATGGGGCTGGACGCGACTGCGGACCTTCCTACTGCTGAAATCTGCTTCTGAGCAGCCCAGTGAGATGTCAAGAGTGTGTTCAGCTGTGGTGCTCATCGAGAGGGTCAGTGAGAGCTCAGGAGTTCTGGTGGCACTCACAGCCCAGCCGGGACTCCCATCCCGTCAGAGGCACACACAGCTGGGTGCTGATGTCCTTCTGATTTGGAGGTTCAGGGTACAACCAGAACAGACAAACACGTGCTCTTAGCCTTCCAGAAAAGCTTGGCAGATGCCAGGGGGACGTGGCAGTCATGCTGCTCCCTCCTGATGTACTGCCTGTGTGAGGGTCCAAGGGCTGTCGAGCCCAGTGCTGGTTTTCCAGCCCAGGATGTGTGGGTGTCCTGGTTTGAGACAAAATTCGGAGGAGCGCTCTGGGAGGAACGTCCCCTCCACAGAAGGCAGGTTACAGCCACCCCTCCCCCACCAGGTTCGGGAAAAAATTCCTCGAAGGAAAGTGAAAGGAGAAAAAAGACTATTTATTTAACAAAATACACAGGAAAAGAATAATGCTAAATAATAAAACCTCTTGCTGTGGAGAGAAAACCTGGGAAGATTTTAGAGTCCTTTCCGTGGGTGTGGGCTCTCTCTCTCTCTCTCTCCTCTTCGGAGCTGGGTCGGCTCGGGCCCCTCCGGGCCGAGGTGTGAGGGCTCCCAGTGAGGTTCTGATGTTCTGGTGTTCTGAACAGTCCAGAAGAGAAGAAGGAAAAATCCAAAGTCCCGGGGAAACAAAGGAGTTTAACTCTCCATCTCTCTCCTCCAAGAAAAGGAGCCCAGAGCCAGGAAAAGCAGGGAAGGTGCTTTCCTCTGCTCTGCAGCAGCAGGAACGCAAGGGAGTGAATGTCCTTGGAGAAAAACTGTTTTTGAAAAGTTCCTCTGTTTTTTTTTTCTTTCTCTCACACCCAATTTTAAAGACTCGGAAAGGCACAGGAATCGTGTCTGGGCATGGAGCAGGCGATAGGGGATACACAGCATAAGGTCACCCCAAGGCAGTGGGTGAAGTGTGTCTTCCTGGTGTCCTGCTCCCCACACTCACACTGGTTTTACGTGGGCCTGTGAGAGCTTTGTCTTGGAGCACCCAAGAGCAGAGCATCCTCTTTGTCTGCCTGATGTTTGCCACACATGTCAGAGCTGCAGCAGTGCCATGTAGAAATCGAGAAAGAAAGGTTAAATAAACTTCTCGTCGTGTTCTTGCCTCGCGGCTTTAGACAGCTACTGATAGTCTCGTATAGAAGTTATTTATTGTCTTCGTTTACTCCTTTATCATATCAAAAAATAGCTGCAAATTAAAACCTCAAATCTAATCAGCCCTGAGTGTTTGGAGAGTCTGGAGAGGGAGCAGCTCTCTCAGCTGGTTTCTTCTCTTTCCAGAGGACTGAGCTGAACCCCAAATACCATGGCAATACCGCATCCTTTCCCGTGACATTTTTAGGCCACCTTTATCACTTATTCATTCCTTCCCCCCCCCCACCCATGACAGACACTATTGCTCTTTCCTAATGTGCCCGACGACAGAAGACAAAGTGTGCCATGACAAATGGGCTCCTAAAATACAGCATTATTTTTACAGATTGCTTTTTCTGGTTTTGATGCATTAAGTGAGTGGGAGACGTGGGTATGCAGGATGCAGAGCAGTTCTTGGCACAACCCGCTGGATGACGCAGATTTTCTCTCTTTTTAAAGGGTGACTATGAAGGTGAAAACGTGGAGCCCAATGACAGAAAAGTAAGTTGATGCACGGGGGGGAGGGTTTAACATATTCACAGGAGTCCCAGCCTGCAGAGTCACCTGTTGGAATCTGGATGTTTTTGCCACAGATCCCGCAGGAAAATGCTGCAAAAAGGCATTAAAATGCAAAAAAAGTGCTTTCCAGCATTTAAATTTGCCCAAATGTGGAATGTAGTGTGGATATGTGTAAAGTACCCAGCTCAGTAATGATACGTTTCATGCCACATCGGTAAGAATATTGGCATATAACTCCTCCCGAAGTTCAGATGATGTCACTTCAGGCCAGCTCTGATGAGAATGTGCTCAGTCATATTCTGGTGTCTGTATTGGGCATAAATCCTGCTTCAGGATCAGAATTGGAGGAGTGGGAGGGAGCAGCAGTTGAAAACATAAGCATAAAAGTGATGGGGAAAGATAAATATTGAACATTTATCAGGAATAGGAGGTCCTCAGCAATGTTTTAATGTGTGCTCTGCAGCCAGAAGCTGCCCTGTGGATGCACACTGAGGCCTTGCATCACTTTTTGCTGAAGTTACTGCTTTAAATTGTGGTTTTATTGTCTGTATGGTAAAAGACATGGTTCACTGTGGTAAAAATAGGAATTATCCTAAGGAAGTAATTTTCCTAAGGAAGTAGGAAGTAGTACTTTATACTAAGAGAAAAAACCCAAATTTTTCACCCTTTGTGGAAATGCTGATTTCTTAAATTCAAAGCTCAGTTACTGCATCCTCCCCATCACACTTCCCCAAAGAAGGGTGGCTTTTGTCTGTGCATCAGACAAAAACTGAAGTGGAGAGGTGACAACCAGTTCTCTCAGGAGGAGCTACTAAATTTGGGTGTTGTATATGCTGGACTTTCACACCTGAAACTTTGCCCTGCTTGTTTCATTTTTTTTTTGTTTTTCCCCCAAAGAAATGCTCTGGACATTCAGGTTGTAGGAAAAGCAGATTTAAAGACCTTCAGGCTTTCTATATAAAAATAGGTTCCCAAAATTGACAGTCTGCTGGTCCTTCAGGTGCAAATGGCTCATCAAAAGGCGGTGGATGTTATTTCCCTCCCTCTATTGATCTGTGTTAAAAATACCACACATCTGTCTTTTCATTATTAAGCAACACTTCGCTCAACTAAAAATAGGATGAAAGTCCATGTTTTCTGAACGAGTCCAGATTATCTTCTTCCTTGCTAACATTTCAAACCTCACAAATTCACTAATTTCACGAGTTCATTGGGTGTTTGGAAATGTTTACCTTGGCTTTTGACTTTCAGTTCCATCAAGTAATCTTTTGGTGTGTTTTGGCATGTCTCTTCTGGTTTCTTGAAGCTTTCTTTAATCTTATCCAGTGCTAGGCTAGGCCTGTGCCTTTTTTAACAAGAAAATTAAAGATTTGAGGCCTAGAAATGAAGTAAATATTTAGGTCTAGTGTGCTGATCTCCTCTAATCATGTCTTTGAAGCTGTGCTTTGAATATCGGGCTGATAAATGTCAGGATAAATGAGATAATTCATTTGTACTTTAGGCACAAATCTGGTTTCGAGTTGCACAAAACTAAAACATGGCACTGATGCAAAATGTCCTCAGCTTAGTGTTTTCCTGATACGCCTGACCAGCTTAGATCACTGAAAAGGAATCTAACTTCCAGCATAAACTTAGTTTTAAAAAGGAAACTAAAAAAAAAATATATCTAAAAGGAAGGGGCTTAGCTATTGCTGCACGTGGATGTTGAGGTGTCCCAAACCATTGCTTCCCAGACAGGCAGCTGGCCTTAAACTTTTGGAAAATGTGGTTGAAAGAAGCCTAAAGCAGAATAAAAATGAAATTTGCAAGAATGTTGCTGTTTAATAAAGGCCTGCTGTTGAGGTTCAGTTCCTGCTCTTACTGTTGTAAGGAAATTAATAATGATTAATGGCTTTGGGTTGCAGAGGGGAAAACCCACAGCCCACTTATATTTTTGACGTCATATTTCTGTAAAAGCTGAGAAGTTGCTTGTTTGTTGTTGTTGTTTTGTTTTTTTAATGAGTCAAGGCATTTGTATAGGTACAACTTGGAAATTTTCTGTTAATGATGCCTTAAGTGGCCACCTAAAACACAGAGACCAGACAAGAATTAAGGGAATAAAAGGAGGTATTTATTTGCAGGGCCTTCAAAGGCACACCCTGGGCAGTCCAGAGGCTCCACCCAAGATGGGCCCTGGGTCACGGGTTCTTCACACTTTTATAAGTTTTTTATAAGCATATCAGGGTTAATTCTCCAATTATAACCTCAGTTTCATGATGGAATTACCCCAAGTTTGCCCCCCTTTAGAGGCTTTTAGTTGACACATTTTGGGCCCGGTGTCCTTGGAGTGGAAGCCTGGCATCATTAATGGTGGGGCAGGAGAATTCCAAAATTGCCCGAGGAACATTGTTTGCTGTGGGACTTCTCTGTGATCAAGCGTGAGCAGGAAGAATGGGCATGGGCAGTGGCCAGGCTCTGGTCTGCCCTTCTTTTCTCTGCTGCATTTCACTGGACACGTGTAGGAGTTTGACATCTGTCAAGTTTCCCATGATAAAATAGCCTGGAGTTTAGGGAATAACATCCTGTTTGGTCTAGGAACCAAAGATTAATCCCGTTGCCCTCTCTGTGCTGATACTGGTTTCGGTCTTGGTTCCCCGTTGAGTTTGATGTCTTGTTCACTCTGTTGGCTGAATTGAATGAGGGGGAAAAAGTCAGGTTTGAAAAGCAGTATTTATATAATTTACAAAATAAAGGATAAGTTGAAGGTCTCAGAGGAACCTATTTTTGTGAGGGATTCAGTTTTGCAAATCAGTAACGGGGATCATTGTTTTCCTTGGCCCACATCCTGACAAAAAGGAAGAGAGGAAATCATTGGCTTCTTGTGGTTTGAAGCTGAAAAAGATCTTAAATGCAGCCTTTGAGGCACCTCAGCCCAGCACCTCTTGCCGGATGCTGAATTCTATATTTTGTGCAGCAAAATGGCCTGAAGTTGTGTCAGGGGAGGTTGAGGTTGGATATTGGGAAAAGGTTCTTCCCCCAGAGGGTGGTTGGACCTACGGATCACAAAACCAGTGCTGCTCTCCGTCTCTGCTGTAGGTATCCATCAGTCCAGCTGCTGAAGAGCCTTTTAATGTGCTGGAATTCATCACTCTCTTGGCAAGTGCCAAACCATCACATTTATTTTTAATATTTAATGCAGGCTGCGTGTGTTGGCACGACTGGGGCTGAAACCCTGACGGGGTGAGACCGGAGCTGCGGGCCCTGCAGCGGCCGAAGGAGAACCCACCGGTGCTTTAGCTCTCACCTTTCTCTTGCCTCTCTGTTTTCCAGCTGCTGTGTGAGGAGTGGGCGAGCTACGGAGTGTTTTATAAATACCAGCCCATCGACCTGGTGAGGTGAGAGTTCAGCCCTTGGGGTCGAGTTTCCACGGGGCAGAGCTGAAGCTCTGCGGGGATGCTCATGCCCGTGCCCCTGGGGGGATGCTGCCCTCAGTGCCACCCCCAGGGGATTCCAGAGAATGGGAAATTCACTGGGAGAAAAGCAGTTTTCTGTGAGTTAAAATGTGCTGATGTATCCCACACAGTGTGAAAGCTTGCGGGGGATATATTTTTAATTAATTTTGTTTGCTCATGATGAGCCCTGAGGCTCTCTGAAGAATATGAGGTGCCTTTTTAAGAGGATTCACTCACAGAAGGTCCAAAGATACCAATTTGCACAGCAGAAACACAGTGGGGGGAAAAAATGACCAGTGGGACAAACTTGTTTTCAGGGTGCCTTCATCTCTGGATGGACTCCAAGCATCATGAGAAAGAGAGTCCTCTGAGAAGAAAAAAATTCCCACAGGTCATCAGATCTTACTTTCTCCATGCCTAATCCAGATGTGATTCATAGTTTTAGCCACATTATATTTTAAGAAGTCGGAAACATTTCTCTCTCTCTCATTTCTTCTTCTTTTTTTTCTAAATGTATTTCAGAAAATACTTTGGAGAGAAGATCGGGCTATATTTTGCCTGGCTGGGAGTTTATACACAAATGCTCATTCCGGCTTCAATTGTAGGGATTATCGTTTTCCTGTATGGCTGTGCAACTGTGGATGAGAACATACCCAGGTAAAATGGATGAATAAATAGATTCTGTTGTTGGAGGGCACTTCAAGCTCAAAGTTGCCTTGCTTTAGAAATGTTTGGTCAGTAATATCGAGGCCAAGCACAGCTGATATTGTGGTTTCTTGTTCCTGGGAACAAGAACCACATCCCGACACCCCAATCCCCGTTCCTGAGGTCTGTCTCCGTGTGCTCCTAAAACCCTCCATCCTCACGCTTCATCTTTTGGAAGCCGTGCTTAAAATCAATCCACCTCCACAGGCCCCCCTGGTCTCAGCTTCCAGTAAGCCACGGAGCTGTCCCAAGGGCACAGAACAGCCCATTTCTGTCTCATTAGCATTCGTTGTTAATGTCACTCGGGGAGTTTGCATTGATGTCCTAAAAATAATTCTTGGCCGGTCGCTCAGGTGGTTGGGTTGGTTTTTTTTTTTCCTAACTCAGATCATTATGTTAAAACAAACCAGCAAAATTCTGCTAATGAGGGGGTTTGGTGCTTCCCAGCACAGAGTGCTGAGGAGGGCATTGTGTGGCAGAGAGATGCGTCAAGAATATACATCCCTCAAATAAGCTGCTGTGATCACATCAACAAAATCTGGATGTCCTCCTACTTTTAATCTTTCAGCAAGTTTCGTATTAAGACATTTTTAAAGCCTTCTGATTTTGCATTATTTGCCCTGCGTGCATCATCAGCCGGAGATGCAAATTACAGGGTTTGTACAACAACAAGCACCAGCCCTGAATAACAAAGCAGATAATGGATACCAAAAAATAGATTTAATTTTTTTTTTATCCGTTGAGGTTGCTTTGTAGTGCTTCCAACAGTTGAGGAAAGTCAAAGGGAGGGTCACTGTTGCTATTTCACAGACGGAGCACAGAGGAGATAAATTGGTTGAACTCCAGTCTCTTGATGTTCAGCACTTCCCCCGTACCTTATCTATCACTGTAGTTTGTAGTTCAGAACGAGAGTGTTTTATTTTATTTTTATTTTGTTTTATTCTGTAAGATCTTAGAGTAGAAAGCATAGGGCCTTATGCCTTTCTTAATGTTCCCTCTTATTCCCTGGAATGGAAGCAAAGCTGGGGAAGGAGGGAGGGAGGGAACAGCCTTACATGAGGATTTCAGCCCCTGCAGTGGTGTAGGATCGGATCCAATGATCCCACAGAAACAGCTGCTGCCCAGAGGAGAAAAGATCACCAGAGCACGAAGCCGGAGCCATCCTGACCATGCCTTTCCCTTCTCCTGTGGCTTTGTTGCAGTATGGAGATGTGTGACCAGAGGAACAACATCACCATGTGTCCCTTGTGTGACAAAACGTGCAGTTACTGGAAGATGAGCTCTGCCTGTGCCACTGCCCGTGCGAGTCATCTGTTTGATAACCCGGCAACTGTCTTCTTCTCAGTCTTCATGGCTCTCTGGGGTAAGAAGATCTATGCCTTGACGTTAAGCTTTTAATTATTTAAAACACAACAGGAAGAAACAGAGGAGATAAAGCAGTATATTTATACACAGGCAGTTAATGATACAAAGAACTTCTCTTTTTTCCCTTCTTCTTCTTCCTTTTTTTTTTTCTTCCTTTCCCATGAAACTGTCACACCCAAATTTATATTCTGGACTGGAGGCTAAAATTCAAAAAGTTGCTCAAGCTGAATAGCAAATGAAATTGTTAAGCATCTGTCATAAAACTGCTGCGTGGTATGTCAAAATTTCATTAACGGGATTGCACAGCTTGCCAAAAAAAAAAAAAAAATGTCTCTTTGCAGAGCCAGCTTCCACTTTAGAACATTACAGAAGAAATGTATTAATGTACTCTGGGGTTGAGGGGAGGGCTCTGGGGGGAAGTGTAATGGCCTTTAGCGTCTTCAGGACAAACCAACATTGATTCCTGAGTGTGCTCTGAGATGCAATTAGGTTTATCAGCAGGCAGACATCATGCAAGGAGACTGGGAAGAGGGAACAGTGGTGGAGAGGGATTTTTCCTCATCCTGATGCTGCCCCCGTGCTTTGAGCCCTTTCTGGGCACGTCTCTAACACTTGGGTCAAAATATGAACCCTCTCGTGAAATCTTTGTGAGGATGTCTTCAGGAGTGGTTATGGAGGGCTTTTCCCCTCCCTGCTGGGGGAGGGATGGAGAACCCCCTTGCTCCAGGAATGGGCTCTGGGGGAGAGGAGCTTCAATGGCCACATGTTCCCAGCAGCAGTGAGAGGAGCACAAGCCTCCCTGCACACCTCGTTGTGAATTAACATGACCTGTTCTGGATTACATTTCATCCCAATGATGCACCCTGAGCTTTTATCTCCTCCAGTACACAGGGAACTCTTTGTACATTACCATTCATCTGAACTGATTTAAGTACAAGTCAACATAATTTAATTTTAATTTTTGGCCCAGGGTCTGTGTTTGGGATAACATTGTTTTAGATGCAGCACTGAGAGCTTAATATCCAGTACCACAAGGAAAGTCAAGAGCCAGCCTTGGTCTCCCTCATTTTCCATTATTGTGAGCCCCACATGAATCTTGGCATGTTGTCCTGTTGTCCAAAAGGTAACAGCAAGCAGCTATGGGTCTCTTCATCCATCTTTTTACGCTCCTGTGCAAAGCAAGGCAGATTGGCAGAAGCCGGGTTCTGGGCCCTGCGCAAAATCTGAGAGGGTTCTGAAGTGGGATGTGAAACTCCTCAAGCTCTTTGGAGTCAACAGGAAGTTTTATTGGGGTACAATACCATATAAAACAAATGTTGTTTCAAAGAGGTCTTTTTCAACTGGAAAACTAAGAACTTTCTCCACACAGTTTTGAATTTGTGTTGTTAAATTCATGTACAGTTGAAACAGGAAAGTGCAGGTGCTCGTGGCAGAGCGGGGGTGCAGCTCCCTGGCACCTTCCCCCAGGGCTCCCAAAACAGCCCAGCATTCCAGACACCGTCCTCTCCTTTTGCCCTGTTGTACATCAGTGCCACGGGAGGATTCCCAGTAGCATCTCATTCATTTTCCATGTTTCTGGCTGTAAATGGGAGCTGCAGCCCCCACCCAGCGTGAGAACTGCCAGCAGCAATGAGAGGGGAGGCAATTCCAGGTCTGTGACAGGGACCCTCTCAAGCCACAGCTCCGGCCACCCTGATTCACAGCGAGCCTGGGGCTCGTGAAGGGGCTCAGCTGTAGCTTTTCCACGTGAGAGTTTCGCTGGGAAGGCGAATGAATGTCACGGCCCCAGCCTGGCTCCAGTCAAGAGGGTGTCCTTTCCTCTCTGCTCAACTTTGTTACCCTCTCCCTGCCTCTGTTTTTTCTGGATATGAACGTTTCTGAGCACATCTGTTAATACTCACTGTGGGAAGCTCCCCTGGGAGCACCATTTCTTGGTAGACTTGCCTCTTTCATAATCACTTATTTATTATACAACACTGGTGTATTCCCAGCATCTAAATATGTCCTCTGAGAACTCGCTCGGTCTCAGGGGCAGATAGACTGATATAGACTGGGATCATTCATTGGGACTCAAGAACTGCTTTAACGAGGTTTTTTCCTCTGAGCCTTCTCCATCAGAAAGAAAATGGCTGGGTTTTTAATGATTAAAACCCTTTAAGGCTTCCTCTGTCACAGCCTGCCCACATGCAGCTTTCACAAGAGTGTTTGGGTTTGGGTGTGATGATTAGAGCCAACCACGCTGTTGTGACCACTAGATGGATGTAATTACAATGATATAAAAATGCTTTATCTTGATATCTATGAGGGAATGACTCTACCACCAGTAACAAGTGGTAGAGTCATTCTTATTAGAATGACTAATTCTATCTTATTAGATTACAAAATCTTATTTTGTACAGATACGATTCAGGTTTTTTGGACTCACAGATAAAATGATATGCAGTTGAAGACCAATAATATCATTAGTCACACATACAAATATTTACATAGGTTTGGCTGCCTGGCTTTCTTAGACCCCTTAAAAATTGCAGGCATCTTCCTACACGAAGCCGTGGATGTAACAAATGCCCTTTTTTCAGCGTGCCTGGATAAAACATTTGGCTCCTGGCACATCAGTGCTTCGCAGCCAGACGTGACTGCTGAATAAAGGAAAGCAGAAAAGAAGTCACGTGCTAATGTTGCATGTTAAACTGTCGTTTCAGCTGCCACCTTTATGGAGCACTGGAAGAGAAAACAGATGCGCCTCAACTACAGGTGGGACCTGACTGGGTTTGAAGAGGAGGAGGTTTGTCCCTTCAGTTCTGACTCTTTGCCTTCCACCGTGCTGTTGCCCTGACCTGACAGGCTTTGCCTCGTGTTCCTGGGAGGGTTCCATCCTTTAGAAGGAAGGAAAATCCCTATACGTGAACTCTTTGAGGTTTTTGTAGCAAGGGCATGACCAGTCCGGTCCTGTTGCCATGGGAACGTAATTGTAGAGCCGCAAAATGTGATTTTTTTTTTTTTTAATTTTTTGAAGTGTGTAGTGGGGTCACACCTAGCAGCATAGGCATGGAATATACAGCTCAGACCTTCTGCTGGGCTGAAGTCAGGCTGCCAAGAGCTGAGGACCTCATTCATCACACACTGCTGTAAATCAGAAATGAGTGCATTGAAGCTGATAAAATTACAGCGCCGTAAAAAAAAAGCACTGAAAAATTCCTATTAACTTTAACGACGCAGGATCAAGCCCTGACTTGGAAAATACCTAAGAAAACATTGCCAGACATGTGGGCTTGAGGCATGGGGAGGGACACAGCGTGGAGGTGGTGGAGTTTTTTTGCAGCGGCTAAAAAAAAAAGTAATATCGCTGGCCAGGTTTATGCTAAATCTGCTAAAGAGCATAAAGGAGAAAAGGGCCAAATCTGCACGAAAAAAGGTCTTCAAAATCAATGAAGTTTTAGAAGGAAAAGAGAGAAAACCCTCAGTCAGCTGAGAAACTGTTTCCCACCTTTTTGGTTTCAATTTTGCCGCTTTGCAAAAAATAAAGGAGACACCTTCCTGGAGCAGAGCACAGTCCCAGCCCCCAGCCTCGCCCTGCTGTTGTTATTAAAAGAAGTGTGACCTCCCTCGTCACGTCCCTAGATGTCCTAAATAGATCCACAACAAATACTGCTCACGTGAACCACAAACCTCACCAGCCCTGGGTCCGGCACCCTGCAGCTCGCCGAGCCTGGCATAGCCATGGCCCCCCTCGCCCCCAAAGCCCTTCTGCTGGAATTATCTCCCCTTAATACGTTTATCTCCTCCATAGCATATTTAGAGGCTGTGCTGGTCCATACCTACTCGCTGGGAGAGAATATAGGGATTTATTTCCTGGCCACTATACGCTCCTTTATTTTTGGTAACTTGTTAGCACACATGAAAGGGGAGAGGATTAAGTGTATCTTTCCAAGGTCTGAGTTCAGAGCCCCGCACAGCAGCTGTCCATACAGAATATTTTATTCCGTAGTTTGGGTGGTCAATCCCTACAGTCATGGGTTTAGCACGGAGTGGAAGATTCTCCTGTTTCTGATTTGTTGGGGGAAACTTCAGCTGGAATCACGTTGAGCAGTCGGGGTTTCAAACAAAATGCTGAAGCCCAAAGTATCTCATTTTCCGGTGTTTTTAGGGATGCCTGGTTCATTCAATACTTACAGTAATGTTAATTAATCTAGAGCATGAATAGACTGTTTTTTCTCTGGTAGTGTCTAACCATCCACTGTACCTATGCTCGCTTTATGTAATTTTTAATATATAAATACAATATGACCTGCAACAGTTCAGTAATCAAATTTTTGTTTATTTGTTTTTTTGTTTTTTTCTTGTTTTTCGTGGGTTTTTTCTGGTTTCCTGAAGGAGGCAGTCAAGGTTTGGAAAACATTTTTTTTTTTTAAATCGTTCCTACCTTTTTTATTCCATCTCTACTGATGAATGCCATCTTTTGATCTCCATTTCTCCTTTTTCGAGCATCAGATTTTCTTTAGAACTCCCACTGATTGCTTTGCCTTTACACCCTTCCCCTCTCCACTTGTTCAGACTTTTTCCAGCTCCGTTCTGTTTCCCATCCAATGCATAATTTTGAATTCTGACTCTTTTATGAATGCGTGATTATCGGGAATTCTGAATCCATGAATCTTCCTGAATCTTTTGGCTGTCTCTTACTTCCAAGTGTTTCCTGCACCTTCTCCTGCAATGCAGACGGAGAATCTGTGGATGCTGTCCAGGACAGAATTAGGGGAATACCCCAACTAGCAATTTTAGGGGATCCCAAAGCAAAGTATTTCGCATACTCACAGCAGAAAATTAATCCCCTCATGAGCTGAGGATCACTGAAATTAGTTCATGACATTTAACTTTTATCAAAAATAGAGGTAATTAAAATCCAAGCATCGTGAGCCATGCTGTCTGCAGGTTGTGCAGCATGTCTCATATATTAAATTTAATCTACACAGCACTGCACATTGCTGTCCAAAGCGTTCTGCAGTTGCAGGATTTAACATTTTTTTTAGTTATAGTCAACTATCAATTGACATGAATGACACACCAAGTGAATTGGAATTCAGTAAGAAAACTCAGAAATTATCAGGAAATCGACCTGCAGAGAGTTCGTCTGTAGCTGATAGAGAAAATAAGCAATGTTGCTTTTTGATTAAATGTGACTTCTTTCACAGGATCATCCAAGAGCAGAATACGAAGCGAAAGTTTTAGAAAAATCCCTGAGAAAAGAACACAAACATAAAGAGGTATGGTAAAAATATTCATTTGTTTCACTTAGGAAAAAGAAGGTTGTTACAGCAGGCAGTGACCCAAGACTAAGAAATAGGTAAAAAAATAGTCACTGCTCACTGTGTTTAAATTCCAGGTGTCTTCATCCATACATGAGATGCTCGGGGTGTGCCAGGCACAAGACCTGATTAAATCTAGAAATGCCTTTACTAATTAGATTCAGGAGGGTGGCTCAGGGAAACTGATTGAGCCTCATCAAAGAGGTGCTCCCATTATACTGAGAAAACTGTAATAAATCAAGTTTGAGAAAACTGCAATAAGTCAAGTTTGAGAAAACTGTAACAAACCATCTTGTTCTGTGCAGTAAAAGTACCTAAAGCCTCTCGGGAGAGGTTCTCTGTCTTGCTGGACTCTCTCTGCAAATAAAAATATCAATGAAGAGTACTAACCCTGATTTCCACACCGAATTCCAGCTTTGGCAATAACCTTCTGCCTTTTAAAAACACAGCTTCCCCTTTTATCCCACTGAACGAGGCAGTGCTCGCTTATGCTTTGAAGTTGCTCTTTGCATCACTGTGAGAAAGGGGCCACCAGCCATGCCAGGAGCACCTGCCTCTTGCCAAGGGATGGTGCAATCCCTACAAACAGCTTCCCTGCCCTTTCACTGGAGCTGGAATTCCTTTCCTGTCAGCAGCAGAGAGATTTGGAACAGCTCCTTCTCTCCCCTGCACACTGATGCCCGTCCTACCTGAGGTTACTCCCCCTTCACTGAAAGAATTGAGCCATTTGTCTGCTGTGGTTTTCATGAGAGAAGTAAAAACTCCAGCATCAAACCAAACCTGTTGGCAGAATTCCCTCTCTCGTGTCTGTTGCCAGTGGCACCACAACGTGGAACCGTTCTCTACACTGGGATTTTATGACAACCCTGTGGAAATACAACTGCAATAATGACGTTTACATGAGACACTCTTTAGGGGCAGCACACACAGATGGGTGTTAAAATAAATTTACACTTGAGTATCACTGGGCCCCTCTTAAAAGATGCTGCAGAGCTGCTGGTGGTGTGCTCCCATTAATCTGTAGGATGCTGTGTGTAAGAGGTTGAGGGCCATGAGCAACTCAAATCCCTTTTAAGTCCCTTGCAGAAGAGAAGAAATTTGGGTTTCTGCCCTATGATAGGCTGGGTAAATGATTTGGAATACAGACTTTACTGTATTCTGCTAAAAACCTGTAACTTGCTGTACTTTTGAGTATAATCAGAATTCGGGTCTTAAATGTGGAAGACTAATCAGACAATTAATGAATGGTGGCCCTCTAATATTGGAGAATGAAAGTTGAGCAATTAAAAAAGGATTTTATTTTTTTTTTTAAACCAGACTATTTATAAATTTTTGGGCTGTGTTCAATTTGGATGTTACTAATTTGGGAAACGTGAGAAAAGGAGGTTTTTTCTGAAAGACTTGGTGGTTATCTTTCATTGGGATCTAGTGTGTTAAAGTTCAAATTCAACAGTTGTAAGACGACTTGGAAACCCTCTTAAAGAAAAAATATCTAAAGCTAAAGCAAAATTGCTTATAGCTTTTTCAAAAGAAGTCCAATTAAAAAATAAATTAAAGGTAAAAAAAAATTTGGACATCCTTTATACCTCGTAAAAGAGAAAGCAGAGCACAATCCTGTATTTAAAAGGGAATATCCTTTGCAGGATTGCCTGATGTTCCCTAAGATTTGGGGCAAGCGTTTGACTTTTGTTGCTGTTGTGTTTCATTAACTTAAAGCTGAAACACCAAGCCTTAAGCAAACTAACAGAGCATTCACTTGTGCTGAAGTGCTGTGTCGGTAGAGAATATGGAATTAATTAATGCAATTAATTGAGCAGTGCTTTGTAATGCCATATTGCCCGACCCTTCTCTGTTTCCTTTGACTGCCATCAGAAGCACCGATATTTTCCAGAAGAGACAGCAAACAAATGGAGACAAAGAGTTAAGACAGTCATGGCTGGGGTGAAATTGGTTCTTTTTATTCAAACTTATGAAGAAACTCAAATTATGAGTAATTATGGAAGACACAAATCAATTTGTTTTTGGCTGTTGAACCTTTGTTTAATATTCACATTCAGTTCTGGGTTTCTTCCCCTTCCTCCCCTTGTTCCTTCGGCACTTTTTGGGACGCTGTTCTATGAGTTGGGAATGGCACTGCATGGCTAATCTTCCATTTCCCATCCTGGATGCTCTGTTTTGCATGGGCCATGTGTTGGAAGAGTTGCTTGCGCTTCCCTGAGACAACGTGCATGCCATAAAAATAGAATTTGAGCCATGTTTTTACGTGCATTACAACGTGTGCATCGTCGTCTGCCGTGTTCCTTTCGCTGCTGATTTTCTGGTGTTTCGAAACAATTCCGGGCATCCAAGTTTGTGAAGGACTCCAGAGGGGCAACGCTCTTCTGAATGAGTATTTTGTAGCCAGATTCAGGCAGTGGCTGATTGACTGGATTTAGGGAATTCCGAGAATATAAAGACTTGTTATATAGAAAATCACAAAATGGTTTGGGTTGGAAGGGACCTTAAAGATCATCGCCTCATTCCAGCCCCGCTTCCAAAATTCCTCTTCGTGTAGTCCATTGAATACCATGGGAATAGCCAGGTAAAATTAAAAATCACTCATATCAAAGGAATTTCAAGTCTTACCGCCCACCAAAACTAGACCTTCCCTGTCAACTGAGCGTTCACCTTGGAGCTACTCCATAGCATGAATTAATTTACTACTTAAATCTGTATTTCAGTGGAGCCAGCTGTGTAATGGCAGAGCTGCAAATGTTAACCGTGGAGGGAGAGAGGAAGGAGGGGGATTTTTCTAGGGAAAGCTAAAGAAAATATTTAACAGCAAGAGAGACCTTACTTCATGGTTCGTGACAGCCTATTTGCATGTTTCCTTCAAAAAAGTACACAGAAAAATCTGATTTATTTATACTCCCAGCGCAGGCGCTTGACCAGTCTGAACCTGGATGTGGAGTAAACAATTTGCCTGTGTGGAATTGTGACTGTAAACACTGTGTCTGCATCTCCTAACTGGTTGTGGTTTTGCCAGCCTTTTCTTCCCCCTCTCTGTTTTTCATCACACGTGCAAAATCACACTCTCCTTCTTTATTAAATGTGCCTTTTTATTTCCCCCCCCAAAAAATTTTAGACGGATAAAGAGAAGCTGACATGGAAGGACCGTTTTCCAGCCTATTTAACCAATTTTGTTGGCATCATCTTCATGGTAAGCATCACCTGGCAAAACCTGAAATTTTTGTTACTGAGTCATTGTGTGGAAGAGAAGTGATAGAAACTTCATCAGGTGGACGTGGTTCACAATGGCTTTTTCCCAGTGAAAAAATTCACTATTTTATTGGTTTATCATCTAAAATATTTTCAAGAGCTTGAGTTTCTCTTGAATTGCTGTCTCTTTCCAATAAAGAAAAAAGAATACTAAAATAGGGTAGGGGAACATGAGGTGACAGAAATGGAAATTCCCACCACCACTGATGGGATGAAACTTAAAAAGCACAGAGAGCCCTCTCGGAAGGTGGTCAGGAAGTAAAGACCAACATCATTTTTATAATCCAACTTTTGGAAAGAAATGACGTTGCCAGTTGCAATCATAATTGTAAGGATTTTTAATAAATCATTCGAATTTGGAGCTATACCATCTAACAGGAGAATTGCAAACAGAGCACTTAATTCAAGAAAAAGGTAAAATAATGATGAGAACAGCCTTCTTCCATTTGCTGATAAAGCATCAGCATTTAAAACAAGTGTTGACAGAAATAATAATAATTCAAGTCAGGGAACAGATTGGCAGAGAGATTTAAAAAAAGCTTAAACCCTTTCCAAAGGTAAAATTCACCACACTAAGTCAATTAATTTGGTTCCTTGGGATAGGGAGTTTGGTTTAGGGTTGGGTTTTTTTTAATATTTGTGTTTTCAGAGATCGGAAATGCAACAAATCTCATCTTTTCAGCTGAAGAATCGATACCTTTTGAGCATCATGTTTTAAAATCATTCCTCTATTTAAGCAATGAAAAATGGAGAGGGATTTTACTGTGCCAGGAAGTGTGTTGATCTAATCAGATTTAATTTCAGTTTGTGATTATGAAAGCACGGCGAGCCTGAGTAAGGGATTTGAAGGCTGGTGTGTAGAATTAAGCCGAAATACTCCTATTTGTTCCAAATTTGGCTTTTTTTGTATATCGTAGAGGAAATACCATGTGTGTATGCTGCTGGTGTCGGGGCCAAAAGCAAGCCCACTAATACTTTTAATGTCAGTATTTATATTAATTGCAATTACTATTTATACATATATAGGATAGATTTTATATATATATATATATATTTTTTTTTAGTAAGATACAGTATTTTAGAATTTATTTTTTAGTAGTATGTAGTATTTTTTAATACTTCTAAGCAAGGAGTTTACATTTAGGTGCCTTAAAAACAACCCAAACCTTCTGCCTGCGATTGTGGCATCGTGGTGTCATTTTCTTCCATGTGATTTTCACGTAACAAAAGAGGATCCTTTCCCACAGTTCATCAAAGCTTTAATGCAGTATTGGGTGGACTTTGGGTGTGGCCCAGAGG
>VZTA01029346.1:139313-159993 GCA_013398855.1 Mohoua ochrocephala
CAAAAAATTATCAGTAACAAAAGGTCCGGAAATCTTTCCAGGCTGTTTTCGCCCATCTACAAATGATTGTCATGAAGGTCAGGCTGGTGTGGAATGAAACTGGAATTGCTGTTGTAACGTGTCTGACTGGTGGGATCCTCAGCAGATTGACCACTGACTTCAGTGCAGCCATACTGCTTTTATGGCTAAAATTCCACTGTGGCTAAAATCCCACTCTGGCTAAAATCCCACTGTAGAACTTTTTCTTTCTAAAATTATATCAAAAAAATTATCAGTAACGAAAGGTCCGGAAATCTTTCCAGGCTAAGTTTTCGCCCATCTACAAATGATTGTCATGAAGGTCAGGCAGGTGTGGAATGAAACTGGAATTGCAGTTGTAACGTGTCTGGCTGGTGGGATCCTCAGCAGATTGGCCACTGACCTCAGCACAACCACACTGATTTTATGGCTAAAATTCCACTGTGGCTAAAATCCCACTGTAGAACTTTTTTTTTTAAAATTATTTCCAAAAAATTATCAGTAACGAAAGGTCTGGAAATCTTTCCAGGCTGTTTTCGCCCATCTACAAATGCTTGTCATGAAGGTCAGGCTGGTGTGGAATGAAGTTGGAATTGCTGTTGTAACGTGTCTGACTGGTGGGATCCTCAGCAGATTGGCCACTGACCTCAGTGCAGCCATAGCTTTCATCTATCTATCTATCAATCAATCTATCTCCTTTTGTTTAAAAGGTGGCTGATGTTCTCCAAACCCCACATTTATAAGATCTTGGAATGTTTCCAGGTAGGATAATTCCTTAACGTTTCTCATCCTTGTCCCGTTGGTTCCAGAGGTACCAAAGACTGACAAGAACTTCGAGGAGCGGCTGATTTTCAAGGCTTTCCTGCTGAAATTTGTCAACGCCTACACCCCCATCTTCTACGTGGCTTTCTTCAAGGGCCGGTGAGTGATGAAAGGGCTGTTCGGGGTTTCAGCTTGTTGGAGGCCTTTTCAGGACTAAACTTGAGGTGGCCCCAGCCAAAGGCATGGAGTATGACATAGATGACTTTAGGAATCAAATACTGAAAGTAAAAAATCCATCTGATGTTTATAACTCTAACCATTGTGCCCTAGATTTGTTGGACGGCCAGGCGACTACGTCTACATTTTCCATTCCTTCCGAATGGAAGAGGTAATTGAATTTCTATCCTGTCTGGGGTCGTGTTGGAGGGATGGGAGCACCCTGTGCCCCTGCCACAGGGGTGGAGGAGATGTTCTGACTGACCTCTCCTCTGTCCACCCCCAGTGTGCCCCAGGAGGCTGCCTGATGGAGTTGTGCATCCAGCTCAGTATTATCATGTTGGGCAAGCAGCTGATCCAGAACAATTTGTTTGAGATTGGCATCCCGTAAGTAGCAACTTCTGTTCCTTTGTTGTGTTTTTTAAATTATTGTGCCTGTTTGTGTAAAATAACTGCGAAATGAGCACTGAGTGACCAGAATGAAGTGCTCAGCAAATTGTCTCCATTTCCCTCAGAAAAATGAAGAAGTTTATACGATACTTGAAATTGAAGCGTCGGCGTTCTCTAGACCATGAAGAGCACATGAAGAAAAAGCAGCGTTACGAAGTGGACTATAACCTGGAGCCCTTTGCTGGACTCACCCCGGAGTACATGGAAATGAGTGAGTGAGGTGGAAAGAAGGGATTTTAAACCGTAATTATCGTGACTAATTGGGGTGGAGAGCTGAGCTTTTTGAACTGAACATTGAGCAGACAGTGGATATGAGATAGCTGAATTATTAACGTGTGCAGTCTTGGACTGGAGCGTGTTTCAGCCAACCCTGGCTGCTGGAGGGCTGAATTGTGCTCTCTGCTGTTCGCAAGCCCTTACTTTAGCACGATATTTTAGATATTTTCTTTCAAGCCATGTGACACATCACTGCCAAGTTTCAAATGCAAATGATTAAGTGGCATCTACTCGAGATTGTGAGGCATATTTCACCATCGGTTGAACCCTGCACTGGAAATAAGTTAGTTCAGATTTGATCATTTCCACACCAGAGTCTTTTTTCTGATATCTGCACTAAATCTTCTGAGAGCAACGCGAGTCTGTAGACCAGGTTGTACTTGACAGATCACAGAGAATGGGGTTTTTTTCAAGTAATATCTTATGTTGAGTGAGAGAAATTAGAAGATCTGGTGACCTCGATGTTCAGAGTACTTGAAGCAGATGGGAATTCAGTGGCACAAACTACAAGGCCGTGCTGCCAGTTCCTAAAAATAAGAAAAAGTGCAGTTACTGAGATCAGCATTTGGAAGTAACAGGAGAAAGATGGGCACTGGCAGTACCAGGATGAGCATGACATCCATGCAAAAAGCAAATATGATCCCAGGTTAGAGGAAGCCAGTTATTCCTGGCAGAGGTACAGAATCAGCCGTGTCCTTCCCAAAGCTTCCAGCAGGATTGGTGAAGGCCAAAAACCTTCCAGGTGGAACATGGCAAGTTTAGGTAGTGCCAACACCATAATGGTCACTGCCATAATCCCACTCCTTCAGGTGACTCCTGTGCCAGCCTTGCCCGTGGAAAAAATGTTTTAGGAGCTTCCCCATCCTTCTGGTTACTTTTGCCTTGCCCTTTGCAAGGTGGCAACTGGCCCTTCCATGCCCAAACGGAGCAGCCATCAAGCAAACTGGGCCCGACACAGAAAATGGGACTGAGTCTCCCAGAACTCGTCACCTTGTCAGAATTTGGGGGCTGGCACTGGCATGGTGAAGGGTGCATTTGGTAAATACTGACAGCAGGCACTGAAATGTTTTTTTTAATCTTTCCAGTTATCCAGTTTGGGTTTGTAACTTTGTTCGTTGCCTCCTTCCCGCTGGCACCTTTGTTTGCTTTATTGAACAACATCATCGAAATCCGTCTGGATGCCAAAAAATTTGTTACTGAGCTGAGGAGACCGGTAGCAGTGAGAGCAAAGGACATAGGTAAGCGGATATTGCTATTGTATCCCTGTTTGTTTATTCCTGGATTGATGGCAGGATATTATTATGCTGAGCTGGTTTCAATAACAGGGAGATATTTATAGGAAAAGTCAAAACATTCGACTGTGGCTTACCTGTGAATTGCCATAATTTATCGAGGCTTTACCTTTAAAATAGGAAGAGCAGAGCTTTAAATTCAGATGAATATTTCATTAAGTAAACATTATCACTTTTTAAATCAAAATGATCAATGCAATAGCAAAATATCTCACACGGTTCTGACATCAACAGCCCTTCCTGGCAATGCAGTTTTCGTGCGGAAGCAAAAATTTCTGCATTTAATAACTCTGGACTGGCCTCAGAAATACCCTTGGGAATGAGAGGAGACTCAAGAGTCTGTGGGTAAATGCATCCCTTTGTCCCAGGAATGTCAGAAGGGTGAAAGCTGCAGTGGATGGAGCTGGAACTGGGCTCTGTGGCTGTGTGGGGACAAGAGCCCAGTCCTGCCCTTACAGCGGGGCCAGCACCTCTGGGTGTTTGTCATGAGGGAGCTGCTTCTCCCAAATGTTGGTTATTTATGACTGAAAAGCTCATTAAAATAAAAATAAAAGTAGAAATAAAATAATTGTCCTTGTTACAGAGCCAGGCAGCAAGAGCAGAGAAGTTTATCTGTTATTAAACTCCATGTTCATTCTACTGCTGTACAGGCAGAGGTTTTTTTCCTTTGGGCTCATCCTTGTGCCCTAGGATCATCCTAGACTTGAAGAACACATCACGTTTGGCCATGACTTTGCTTTGGGCGTGTTTTGTGGCTCCCTGATTTGATGAAGCAGGTTCAGGTTGCTGGTGGAGATGACAGGGAGGGTGACATTTTTTATATTGTGGTGAGGGTTTGATTGGGGGTTTTTTATTTGTTTCTGAGAAGGTGTTAATTGCAATTCATTGCAGTTCAATCCCATTCTTCAAACCTCAAGAAAATAGGTGCCAAATCACAGATGGGCTCCCTTTGCTTGCAAGCCATTAAATTAATTTTTTATAATATGTTCTTTTTCTATTTAAAATATAATTCTATCTCAGCACAATCCTATGTGCTCCTTATTCTGTTAATTGAAGATGTAATTTACCTAATTTTAAGGACTAGAACAGCATTTACATGTTTGTCTCCTTCCTTAGGAATCTGGTATAACATCCTCAGAGGCATTGGAAAGCTTGCTGTCATCATAAACGTAAGTAGATCAGCATGAATTCAATTTGAATTCAATAGGCTGGCTTTTCCATTCTGCTCCATTAGTTTTATTTCAGCACAAATCCCTTAAATCAAGTGAAAGTCTATGATTTAGAAATTTTTGGAAATATTAGAGGGTGAGTCGCTGTGTTTATTCTCAAGCTGTGATAGCAGTAACAATGATATAAAATACTAAGTAGTCACTGCTGCTTTTTTTCCAGAATGTTTTCATGAAACAGTTTTGCCCTTCAAACAAATATGACCACAGCTGCTTACTTTTACTCTTCTGAAATACTATCAGTGGGATGAGATGCGTTTTTTAATTTCAGGGCTATTTCGGGTAAGGCGAGAGTCAGTTCAGCTCCTCAGAGTGCACAATCCCTCCATCGAAAATCCGCCCTCGAGCTGCATTGCCCTCACTCAGAGAGCTCGGAAAATCCCCCCAAAAAATTAATTCAACATCTTACAAAAATTTAGCAGGCCTGAATGTATTACTGCACGTACATCTGTACTCTTCTACGTGAACAGACACCCAGAGCAATCATCCTCCTTGCACCCCGGCTGGGGAAAGGCGAAAACAGAGGCCAGCTGAAATTCAACACATTGGCAGTGCAGCAAAGCAGGGGCTCTGTAGGGCTTATGGCCACATGTCCATGGACTCCCTTGGGGTTTTTTTACGTTGTCCAGACTTGAAATCCCTTCATTTTGTCCCCAGGCTTCTGTTGTGCTATGGCAAACCCACTCTTTTGGTTGTTTGGTATGCAGCCTTAATTTGTCTTTCCCATTTCTCCTCTTTTCCTTTGGAAATAATTTCTCTCTGTTTTCCTCTCTTGTTCTGTGTAGTCTCTCTTCATCAAAACCCCGTGTTATTTTTCCCTCTTTGATCAGTGTACTGCTCCTCTTTACCATAAAATAAGTAAAACATTTTGTACTGTGTTTGTTCCACATGTACATGAGATTTATGCCAGTGGCAATGTTTCATAATGATGATAAATGAGGAAGGCTAAAGTCATGAGGAACTCAGCCCAATTGGCTGTCGTGCCTTTTCTCCACGATCTTTTTAGAAAATTTCAAATAACTGGATGAAATGCAACTTTTGCGACCGTAAAAATAAAACTGGGCTCAGTCTCCTCATCCTTTTATCCTGATGAAGTTAAGAACCACATGCAATTAATGTCCTTTTGCAATGCAATGAGACTCTGAAGAGTCAAATCACCGTCGGTTGTTTGCAGGACGGAAAAGCAGCTGGAAATCAATCAGTTGGACCTTGTGCAAGGCTCCAGGGAGAAGCTGTGACGGGGACACGGGGAAGCAGAGCTGTGGTAGCTCTCCCCTGGTGCTGGGGGGTACAGCTGCTCTGTTTTTGGGGGGCTCAGGTTGTCACCCACGCAGACACCTCAGCTGGGGCGGCGCTGCTCCGGGGAATACGCTGCACCTCAGGAGAGCGGGCAGTGAATGATCCCTTGTTGGGGCAGTGAATGCTCCACTTCCAGGGCCCGCAGGCTCTCCCTGAGTTGTGTGAGAGGTTTGGGCGAGTCGTGATTGAAGATGTGATGAACTTAAGCTCTCTGCCTGGATACTGCGCTCACTCTCTACTCTTGTGGCTCAGGCATTTGTGATCTCATTCACATCCGACTTCATTCCACGCCTCGTGTACCTGTACATGTACAGTGAGAATGGCACCATGCATGGCTTCGTCAACCATACACTATCCTCTTTTAATGTCAGCGATTTCCAAGCAGGAACAGCTCCCAACGACCCCCTGGATCTTGGCTACGAGGTTCAGATATGCAGGTACTCTCTTGAATGATCGCTAACGTGACGTGTTCTCACAGCTGCCTGAGAATGTGGCAAATCCTTACATTCCTGGGACAGGTTCCTTGTATTTTCAATACCATTTTTAGCACCTGGCTAGCCTTTTATATCAGATGGATCCATTGCCTTGAACACCTTGCTTACACATTAAGGAATCACAGACCTAAATATGATTGATTTACTGCTTATTTTGGGAAATGAAGGTTAGCATTAGTTAAATTCAGTGCTTGTCCACGGAAAGGTTTTTATTATTATGGATTCCCTTTTCCAGGAAAGGAGACAAATGATGATAAACAGCACAATGATGCTTTAAGGGAAGAAAACGATGTCACTCTGATGTCATGTCGTGCTGTAGTGACCATGACCTCTTTTTTTGTCCAGTTTCCAATTCCTGATGAGAGCAGTAGCATCCTGAGCTGCACTGGAGCTTAGGACTTATTTAAAGTGTCATCACGCAGGAGAAATTTGCATGCCTGTGACAATTTCCATCTATTATTTTCATGTTTAAAGGAAAATTGTGGTTACCTGTTTCAGCTTATGAGTTCTTAGAACTGGGAGCCAAATCCAAACCTGACAGTGAAAGCACTTAGACCAGCAAAGCTGAAAGGGGGACAATGGAGGGAGGAAAAGGGAGAGGAGAGCAAGGAAGGAAGAGATATTCCAGGGGAGAAAAAAACCAAAGATGACTTTGATACACACGTACTAAAAAAATCACACAAACTGACCAATTAAAAAACCTTGCCTTTGAATTATATTATTTTATATTATATTCTTTATGCATTTGAATAGTGCAAGTTAATATGATGAAATGACCTCTAAACAGAAAATTCGCTCAGAGGTGGAATCAAAACCAACCCAAACTGCATTAATAGTAGCTTTGCTTGCTTTTACTTTCTCCTGGCTTCCTCCTGCTGCTCTCTGGGCAGAGGTTAAGCAAGGTTGGCAAACACGTGTCAGCACAGAATGGAAGTGTTGGCGTTGTGGTCCAATACCAAAATGCCAGATTTATTTGCTTTCCGCTCCCAGCCTCTGTCTTCTTCCAATCCCATCCGTATCCCACGGATTTTAAAATCATTTGAAAATGCAGAGCCCTAATTCTTTCAAAATATTGACAGGATGCTGCGGTTTTGAATTTAATGTATTTTTCTCGGTCCTGTTTATCAACACATAGATTTTCTGTAAGCCATAACTAAGGAAAAATCCTCTTCTCTCCACATGGCAAAGTTTAGCTTCAATCTTTTGCTAATCCCGTGTTAAACACGTTCTATGAATCTGAGATCAGCATTTTCATCTTTAAAACTAGCTTGAAAAATATATGTTGTCTTTTTACCTATCTTAAAATAAAATAAATCACCTGAGCTGTGTAGTTTACTCTGTCTTATGCAAAATTGATATTATTTGTAGTAATTGGAGGGTATTAAGATGTATTAACCTTTAATTTTGAGTAAAACTTGAAGGCTAAGGGAGGCTTTCAGCTGTGTCTTGTTTCTGAGAGATTAATACAGTGAGCTTTCTTTTAGACAGTTCCATTTATTGTTTGACTGTTTGTTAATAATTCCTTCTGGTGCTAAAATTTCTGGCTGGCATCGCTGATTTACTGAGTCTTGTTTTGCAGGTACAAAGATTATAGAGAACCTCCCTGGTCTGAAAACAAATATGACATTTCAAAGGATTTCTGGGCTGTCCTAGCAGCAAGATTGGCATTTGTGATAGTTTTCCAGGTAGGTTACGCTGCAGGCACTTGAAAATTATTTATTAGGCCAAAGAAATATCTTCTTTCTCGGTTGTTTCATGGAAAAGCCAAAGAAATTTGCCTGTCTTCATCACCCTCTTTGTCCCACCCACCCAGGCATGGGTACATCCTCAGTGGAACAATTCGTCCCCAGGGATTCCCTGAACTGGTTTGATGCAGAAGAACTTAATGACCTTAGAGAGCAGCAAAGCACAAGGCTGATACTAATTAGGTCCCACCAATTTCTCCCACAGGACATCAACAATTTCCCTGAAGCAGCATAAATTTAATCCAAAATCGTTTTTAGAGCTAGCCGAGAAATGAGATTCTCAAAATTTTCCCAGTTAAAGTTTAATTTGCATCTGAAGAAGAAGCTAAAATCTGGTAATTTCTCCTTAAAAGACATTATTTAATCACGACAGTGATGCTGCTTATTGTGACACAAGTGTTTCAAGTCTGCCTTATCTTAATAACTTGTTCTGAAAATTTATTGGGTTTTTTGATTAAAAATTATCTTTTTGGGAAAGACCTCCCTTTCCTTGAATCAAGGTTTTCCAACCAGAAGCATTTAATTGGGACGTATTTTACCAATTTTTGCCATTTTTACCTCTTGTGTTCGTTTCTGCCTTCCTGATGTCAATCTCATAAAGCCCCTTACCAATGACAAAATCCTTTGGGTTTCCAAGTGGCTGTGTCAGGATTGGTTCATAAATCACAGAGGTCTATGCCTGATGTATTTCTCTACTTCCAGCAGGCACGCAGCAGTTGAGGGGAATTTGGTCCAGTATTCCCACTCAGATATTGTCCTCTCTTCCTTTGTCCTCCCTAAGTGCACCAAAATCAGCCCCTTTCCTTTCCCTACAGCCACCCTTTCATTTGAGCTCGCTGACGCTTTCTCACAACTTCATTTTCAGAACTTGGTCATGTTCATGAGTGAATTTGTTGACTGGATTATCCCAGACATTCCCAAGGACATTAGTCAGCAGATTCACAAGGAGAAAGTTCTCATGGTGGAGGTCTTCATGAGGGAAGAGCAAGGGAAGCTGCAGATGCTGGAAACCTGGAAAGACAAGGACAAGAAAAAAGGGGAAAACTGTAACAACCACAGCCCCAGGCTCTCCAGGAGCCGCAGTGGGAGCTTGTCCTCCTGCCATTCCTATCCTCTGGACGTTTAGAAGAGGAGGGAGCTGAGTCTGTCGGGCCATTCCAGAGACAAAAGCCATGGCGTCGAGGGCAGGGCTCCGGTGATGGACACCCCGGTGCATGTTGAAGGATGTGCTGCCATTTCGCTCCCATCTTTGTGAGAAATGCCCTTCTTGCAAACATGGAGGACCACGTTCTATTTCTGACAATGTTGGGGTTTTTGGTTGGTTTTTCTGTTTTTTTTTTCCTTTTGCACAAGCAGTAATGCAGGGAGTTTTTATATTTCATCCTTAGGTAACACTATCGACGTTGGCGTGCATTAAGAAATGCAGGTACTTAGGGCATCTTGCTAGAGATATTCTCTGAGAATCTGATCTTAGCCTATCAATTAGCTAATGAAATAAAAGTAAATTTGAAGTCGTCATCATCATCATTATCATCATCATCATAATAATGCTAACTTGAACTATTTTTTGGAAACCCAGGTTGGAAGGTCCATGGGGTAACTTGATAAATTATATGCAAAATCAGTATTCCCTAGTATTCCATAAAGCCTACCCGACTGATTTGCTTCCCAAGGCTGGGTTTAGCTCTGTGAATCTGAGCTTTGGAGTCCCACGGGTGTGACAGGGGGCACTTGTGGCAGCCTGCTGCGTCCCCCAGACCCTCCCCGGGGCACCGCTGCCTCCGGAAACATCAGCACAGGGAACCTGGGAAGTGCTTTCTTGGCAGCAGCAGCAGCAGCACAATTCCAGAGATCCTCCCAGCAGGTCTGTGGTCATGGAGCATTTTGTTAAATGCCCTGAGTTAATGAGCACACGGAGAGCTCCAGTGACTCTCACTGCCCTGCCAAGCACTCGGACACTGCTGTTGCTGAGGAAATTCCCTTTTCCCCGTTGTTCCAGCACATCCCTGTCCCAGCCAGGCTTTTTCCTGCAGCCCTGTGGAGCAGGAGAAGGGAGTATTTGCACCCGTGTTTCACAGCCAGTGTTTCCCACAGACTTTCTGCTGTTGGCTGGCGTTTCCCAGAGGCTGTGCCAGAGGAGTAAATCCCGAATGCGTCCCACTTACTGTCTTCAGCGGAAGCTTTGCCTGCACTGGGGCTGCAGGACCAGACCTTCAGTTAGTTACAGGACTTTTCTTTTGTCTTAAAATCCTCTATCTTTTGTACAAGGAGCTTTTCCTTAGAGCATAAGTCTGAAATCCTTACTTACCATGACTAGTTAAACCCCATCAGTACAGCTCTTTTTAAGCATAATTCCTTTTAGTTTTGCTTTTGTCGACCGATAAACTGCACTTCCAAATGATATTGGTGCAATTAACCGAATTTCTTTTATGGCTTTGTCTTGTCCATGGCACTTGCATTATAAAATTGAAAAAGAAAATAAAAAAGAAAGATTTCTTTAAAGTCTAACTACTGTATGGTTTGTTACAAAACCAAAGTGTTTTCAAGAGAAGTTAGTTATTTCTTTTTTTCTTTTCTTTTTTTCCTTTGCCAAACTAATTTAAAGATTAATGCTAGAACTCTAAAAAGAATGCCATATATAGCTTTTGATATATTTATTTGTTTTAAAGTATGTGATAAACTTGATATTTTTCTGTAGTCTGTCCAAAGAAGGTACCAGAAGAGAAATTATGTGGAAGAAAGAAAATGGTATTAACCAAATATTCTTGAAGCTTATTTAAAATATTGATCCAACCAAAGATTTTTATTAATAAAGGGCTTATATTTTGTTAACTCTTGTTTCTGTTGTATTTTGACTTGCAGGAATGTCACTATTTTTGAAATTTGTAACTTATGATAGCGCGTTGCTGCAGGGCCAAATCCTGCCTGATTTATCCCCACATAAATGGGATGCCTGGTAGGAAATGTTTACCAGCTCAGCCCCACTGACTGCAATAGGACTGGGAGTGGGGATAAATCAAGCAGAATTCTGTCCACACGTTTTGTTGGAAAACCTGTTCTTCCTCTCATTCCTTGGTAGCCCAAAAGATCCAGGAGAAAGCCAAACTACCTATTCTGAAGAGAAATCTTAGGGATCGTCCTCGAAGGGGATTTAATCTGTAAATACTGACCTGAAAGTATTCCCAACTTAATACTGACATTCCTGTAAATGGTGGAACTATATCCTGAACACATACTTATCCAAATTTTTCATTATTTGCTGAAATCATGGAATAGTAACAGTTGCTTATACTTTCTTTTGTACAGTAAATTGTTTGAAATGGAATTTTGTATATAAAAATCTGTATTACTACTTAGATATCTATAAAATTCTTTCATGGAATCATTTTTTAAGAAAAGCAAATATATACTAAATCTGTTTTATTTTGGTTTTTTTTTTTTCCTTTTTCTTTGAACACTTATTTGAAATAAACTTAAATATCCAAGAGTTTCTCCTGTGGGACAGGTTCTGTTCCCAGCCCTCCTTATGCTCTGAGTGTACAGACATCTTCCTAAGAATGTCCCAGGTAGATCTGGTGGTTGAGCTGCTTTAGAGACCCACTTGGAAATGACTGAATCCCACCTGAAATCCATCTCCAAGAGCACAAAGGGAGGTTTTGGCTGCTTTTGTCCTACAGACACTGAATATGAAAGGCTGGATCTTATCCTGGGAGCTTTCCTTTTCCTCTGATTTAATCCTAGGCATTTAGCAGAATACAACATGGAGGAGCTTTCACTAAGATGTGTGAAACGGGCTCGTAATGAGGAAGAATGCTATTTGCTTTGTTTCTTTTTTAATTGGAAAGTGTATTAATTATTAAGAATGAAGTGGTGAAACTTAAGGAATGAAACTCGGGGGAGCCTTCTGACCGTGTCTTTGCTGGATTCAGCTCCGAAGGGAAGCAGAATGGCTCCACTGTGGCTGCCACATTTTCACTGCCCTGAGGGACCTGTCCAAGCAAAGCTGGGCTCAGAACCTCACTTGCTGATTGCAACTTCTTCCTCCTTCTCCCCTGTAACTGTTCTGTGAGAAGGCAAAGCACGAGGCTTTGCGCCAGTCCTCCTTTCCTTGATGGAAAGTGTTAATGCTCCGAGTCAGGAAATGTAGTTAGAAGGTGGGAATTGTGTCCTGAGAGAAAGGCTACGGACACCAGGAGCAGGTAAATCACAGTCCAGCTGGTAACTGAGTGGGACTGTCAGTTCCTAAAGACAAAATAGTACATAGGAGCTCATTGGATACAAGGTAATGCCTTCCAGAAAAAGACTTGCACTGTGGTTGTGGTACTTTTAGTGGGAATTTTTTCATATTTGGGACGCAAAAAAAAAAAAAGGTTTGTTTTTACCAATAGCAAATCTGAGGCTGGATTATGCTAATAAGGATTTACTGGAATAGAGGGGGGGAAAAAAGAAACTTAAAACAGGGAAGCAGGGATCTGGAAGTGATCAAAGAATACCTGGACATGCCTTGCTGTGACTCACGGTGACCAGGTTTGATGTAAGATAGCAAACCAAATATTTCATTTGTGCAAACACAAAGCTGAATTCTGTGTTGTTATGACAGCATGTCCATGACATGCATTCACCCTGTTCTTGGCATGCTTCTGCCCCAAAACCACGAGTACAAAACCCCTTCCCAGCCCTGATTTGATCAAAGAAAGAAAAACTCCCAAACCCAATGTCTTAACGTATTAAAGAGGAAAGCCATGATACCAGTCTTCTTGGTCCATGAGAAAATGCAGACCAGGGGGAAAGATTCCTGCTGGAAATGGCTGCATGGACCATTTCTGAGCCATTGCTGAATCACTGTTTGCTTTCTGCCACTCGAAGTTTGTAGCAAAGACGCGACGTCAGTCGCTGCATCCGAGGAGGAAGTTGTTCCCACCCCACAGTGCTGCCAGCGGGAGTCTGAATCTCCTGGATTTCCATGTCATTGTGTTTCCAAGATACTGTCCTACAAATATTTTGCAGTCTTAAATAGCTTAAGGGTGAACAAGTCTCATGTCAAGGCACAGACACATTTCTATTTTTAACCCCCCCACGCTCTCTGGTCCTGAGCTGTTAATGATCTTTTTGGCTGTTGTGATTTCCAATAAGCAATAATAATTTACTTTTCATCTTGATACCTCGGGAGTCTGACCTCTCCCCCAGAGTTCCATACATCACTTGAGTGCATTTATATTTTCCTATGAAGCTTTCAGAGTAAACAACTTCTCTTCCTCTTGCCACTGAAAAAAAACCCCATCTTAAAATTTATATGAATTCCATTCAATCTCTGGTTCAATTCTTTGCACATTCGAGCACTATTTATTCCATGACCAAACACAACATGCCATTTTTAGTATAGCAGAGAAAAACCAAAGTTCTTTTTTTAACCTTCTTTTTTTAGCCCAACAGCCCTTTCTGAAGAAAAAACTAACTATGAATGTGACTTGTTTTGAATTTTAACTCTAGCCTTAATTTTTAAGGCCATGCAGGCCACCTGAAGCCAAAGAAAATATTTCCATTGATTCCCTTTGACTTCAGCACGCTTTGCATGAGGTTAAGCATTACTTATTGAGTGATTGGTTTCACTTTGGATAAAACAGAAACTCCTGACAGTTATTGTAGGTTACTTTTCTAACCCTCGGTGTCAGCTAAAGCCAAAATAAATCGATGCAGATGCGTTGTGAGAGCAGTAAAGAATTGGGTGCACCATTGTGCTGGTTTCCACGAGGCAAAGGCTTTGGAAAATCCAAGGAGATTGAAGATTTCGAGGTCATAGCTTTCATCTTGCTTCCATCTCTGGAGAAAAAATTCATGCCAAAATGGGAGACGTATCTCTTCGGATGACCATGAGAAAAAAGAATCAAAACCCAAAATATTTAGCAGAGTGCTTGTGCTGAACAAGCTTAAAAGTGTAATAAAGTCCATTTTTCAGAGCGAGAGGCACGTGGTCAAGCAATCTTACAAGAGAAGAAAAGGTTATTCTCTATTTTTACTGCTAAATGAAAAAATAGTGGTTATCTTCTCCAGCTGAAATCCGAGATGGAGCCACGGGAAAGGTGCAAAATAGGGAAGGGAGGAAGAAGAGGCTTTTGCCTGCTGTTCTCAGAGCCCAGTGAGCTGACGGATCAGCCACAGGGGTGGATTTTTCTGGAAACAGGATGGATTCCTAAGGCAAGGAAGGAACTGTAGGTGGGTTATGGGGCAGCCTTTGCCAGCGTTCCCACAGCCACGTGCCATCCCAACCGTGCCAAGCCGGGCAATGCTGTGGGTCCGGTGTGGAGATGGAAGCTGGAAGGCTTTGGTCCTGTGGGAGGAACGTTGCTCACGAGCCTGGAATTCCCATCTGTCCTGGCAGTGTCGCGCAATTCCAGGAGCAGCTCGCAGCTCTCAACGTATTAATAATCTCTGGAATCCATCTCCTTGTAAGGAAGGAAGGTAATTGCAAGTAATTAGCCATCGAGTGGGAAAGCAATCAATCTCAGCAGGCCAGACTGCTCTGGGTCTGCTGCAAGAGATGGTGTGTGTGCACTGTGTGTCTGCAGGCCGGGGGGCTCTGACTCCTGGAATTGTTTGGGCATTTTACTCTCCTCAGGCACGGCTGGAAAAGAGGAGTCGCGAGCAGGGAAGGAACGGCGAAATTCCTGTGAGCAAATCAAAGCCAACTTCAGCTCCATCCGCACCCTGTCTCCAAAGAGTGAAACAAGTAGAGCTGAGGGGCAGCTCTGAACAACTACTGAACCTTTTCCCTTTTGCCTCTCTGAATTTGACTCCTGAACCCAAGTTTCTCCACCTCTTTACGAGGCTTGCCTTTTAGAGCTGGTGAGCTGAGCTGGTAATCACCTCTGGGGCTTCTTGGGGATAAGAAGAGACAATGAATTAATCATTGCCAGGTCTAGGTGCTTGGCAAAGATGTGGTACTTTCAAAAGCCTCACTCCAAAACTGGTGAAGAACAGCAAAGTATGGTTAAATGTGTATTTGGCTGATCAGAGAGGGTGAGCTTGGGGCTGATCTTGTGCCACAGGTCATTTAATTTTGGTTGTATCCACAAAAGGAAAAAATGAAAACTCACTATGTGGCTGGTTTTGGCTCCAAGCTGTGGCATGTGTAACTTCCTCACTTCTTCTAAAGTGCACAGACCGTAAGGAAAATACATAAATGCTGTATATTTTATTCAATTAATCCAGCCTTCTCTCAGGAAGTCACGCTCCCTTCCTAGACTTTTCATCTCTGGGAACAAATGCAACAAGTTTCCCACATGTTTGTGCATGAAAGTGGACTCCAAGTCGTGGTTTAGGCCCAGCTGGTATCTGGTTCTGACCACAGCACTGTGGACTAGCTCAAATTACAGCGTCTCTTCACAGAGCAGAAAATAATACTTCCTCCCCAAAGAGTCGAGGGAGAGGGATGATGAAACCAGATTTGCTTTCTTATTTATTATATCTAAATCCCTGTGAGTAACTCACCCAGTCATATCCTGTATCACTTAGTGGCTACACAAAACTTTTCATGTTTTAAAAGGAAATAACTGGATAATAACTGCACTGTGTTTGAGCAGACCAGGCACTCCCTCCCTAATCGGAACTGAATAAAAAACTTGCACCTTCCAACCTCCAGGACAGTGACTCAGATGGGAAATACTGCATTGGCACGTCCTGAACGGAATGAAAATCACAGATGTCTAAGGCAATACTTGTTTCTAGGAAATAACCCCCACCTTTTGGCTTGTCGTTGTCCCCAGCAGTGAGTTCACAACACCTGAGTTTAACTCAAAAATCAAGCAAGCGTGACCAGGCTCACTCGTTTTTATCTATGAAAGCAAAATTTCAGTATCTCTGAAAGACATTTAGGTATTTTCTGGTCTCTGAAGAGGTCACTCTGCAGGCTGGATGCAGAGGCACGGCTGGGGAGAAGTTTACATTTTTCACCAGGTCCAAAGCGGAGTCTGTTAGTGCAGAAGAGATAAGAGCTGAATATTCACAGAAAACAACAAAAAAAATCTCTGTTGCCATTATTCTGACTACAATGCTCTGCAGCAGGCAATGGAGTGCTGCTCCTCAGTGAGGAAAGGGGAAAAAACCTTTCCTTGGGCAGGAGGATGGAGTCCTGTGGCACAGGACTAATTACATGCTTGTAAGAAATACTTCCAAGTGGTGCGAAATGGATCGATTTTCTGCAAAATAATTATTTTTGTTATCCTAACCTTTATTTTATAGCTGCTCACAATATTGCATTTTCTAATACAAAGATGGAGAACGACGAAAAACACCTCCGTTTACAGAAAATAAGTGTTAACGTGGGAAGTATTTACCTTTTCATGGTTTTATTTGGTTTAGGAACTGGCAATACAGCAGCTCAGGAAAATAAAGAGCAAATTATACATACTCTGCAGAAATGAATTAGTATCAGCTTCCAAGCCTGGCAATCAAAGCTGCTGGATTATTTCCCTGGATGAACAGCAACTTCCAGTTTGGATCTTGCCTTGCTTTGCTTTGCCCTCAGCCAGCCACAGAGCAGGAACTGAATAGAAATAGAAAGGGCCCCAAAAGAGATCTAATGATCATTCACTGTTATTTGGGGACATTTTGTCATTTCTCAGCGACGTTCCTCTGCAAACAACCCTCGCTCTCTGTTTTCTCTGCTCTTCTGTTTTTCCAAGTGCCAAATTGATGTTGCAGAGCTTAAGTAATAAATACGGCTTAGAGGAATGAGATGTGCCGGGCTAACATATACACACAGCTTTATTGACATGCGAAATGTTTGCCTCAATGATTTCATACTTCCATGGTATGATGAAAATTCCCTACAAAAATAGGTAAAAAGTCAAGTCAGAGGTTTTTAGCCGGAGAAAATAAACAAAAGTCTACAATTTACCCTTCCCCTAAAGTTAAACTAACTTCTTCTGCCAACAATAACACAACGGAACTGTATCAACAGAATTATATCAACACTTCTGCTGTTTCAATATTAAGTTCAAGCATCTGTTAACAACTTATTGCTTGTTGTTGTTGTTACTTGGCCAGATCTTTTATCTGTATACAACCTAGTCATGCCAGAGTTCACTCTCTTTCCAGTACTTATTTACTTTTCCCACACTCTGCTTCTAATTTTCCCTCTCAGCCCACAATAATTTGACATTTCTTGCAGGCCCTTTTGTCAGGGACAGTTTTCTCCTAAGATCCTCGGTCTCTTCACAAATGAGTTTCTTTACCAGAGCGCTTCTTTCTACACTGGATGTTATAGCAACAGAGAGGTGATAGCTGACAAAAGAAACACGTACAGATCAATTCATCCATTAAAAAAAAAAAATACAACAAAAAAAAAAAAAAAAAAAAAAAAAAAGAGAGAAACTGTCTTCTCTTTGTGGAAAATGTGCATTTTAGGGTTTTGCAAAAAAAAAAAAAATGGGTGAGAGGCATTGAACAAATACATTAAGAAATGTTATGGAAATCACTTTATTCACCATGAGAGTAAAAAAGCAAGCAAGCAAACTACAAGCCTCTTGCAGCCCAATTCTGCTAGTAGGGAGGGAGTTGCTTTTTCAATGCAAAATCTCCTCTTATCTTGAAGACAGCAAAGGAAAAAAGGAGGTGCTCTTAATTCCCTTGGGAGACAAGAGCAGGTGTAATAAAAGAAGTGTACCATCGACTGGGCATCAAAAGAGAAACAGTTCCTCAGCACTGCCTGTGCCAAGGTGTTTGCCCAGCCTGTGTCTCAGAACTGTCATGGATGAGGATTTTCAATCCCCCCTGGGCTATCTGCTATGGAATTGCGTGGTAAATTAAAGAAATTATCAAAGCTGCTCCACTTAAAAACCCGGCAGCCCCTAAATACTCCAGTTTCCCCAGACCAGCAGAACGCCGGTTGCCTTGGCTGGAAATCACGAAGCATCTTCCCGAGTTTCCCCACAAACACACCTCGGTCACCCAAAGCTCAGGACAGCCCCACACTCTGCCATTTTTGCAGTCCCCAAATGGGTGGTTTTTTGCCTGAATGTCCTGGTGACCGACACCTCCCTGAGGGCTCTGCTGAAATTAAATCATGCTCTCTTTGCCCTGCTCCTCCAGCGAGGACCGTGAAGCCAAAGCTAAGTCTGAACCACTCCCAGGCTTCGAGCTCCCTCTGCAGTATTTTGCAAGGACTCATCTTGCCTCGAAAAACCTGAGAATTATTTGGTAAGGAACGGGATCATTCGCAGCACTTAAATTTCTGGGAAACTTCCACTGAAATCTGAGCTGCTCCAATAAATCATTTCTATTAAGTTTTATTCCGATGCGGAAGCGCTTACGATCTGTCAGGCTCGCCTGAAACTTTCTTTGCCAAAGCCCCACGAACTGCTTCCAAAGGAAATCCCCGGAATAAAGCAAGTTGCTGGGGTATTTTCATCAGTGAAAGAATAAAGACAGAATAAAAGACCCTACTCAGTCACTCTGCCTTCCGTTAGGAGTGAGTTTAAAAGCACTCAAGAGTCTTAATTATTGATTTGTGTCTTTTAGTTTCATATTTGTTACAAATTCAAACACCTTTGGAATCACGTAAATGTGCAGCGTCACTCTCACACTCCTCAAACCTCAGTGCTGAATCTGAAGGTTTGTATGAGCCGATTAAAATCTCAGTTGATGTTGTTTTCAATTGCATGTCAGGGTATAGAGAATAAAGGTATAAATTTCACTGACTTGAACTTCTCTCATGTAGATTTGTCTCTGAATTCGGCTGCCTGCCATCACCAGGCACCATGTGATTCGGTCCTGCTGTTTTGTAGAGTCACTTCCTTGACAAAATTAACAAGAGATTTTATTTAACTGGATTTTATACTTCTTACATCAGTACAAGGGTTACTCCTGCTTCATAAATCAATCCACACACAGCAAATGTATTTCTCCTACGCTACCCTTTTTGTCAATGTCTTTCCTTGAGTTTAAAGTGTATTCAGGGCTGCAGAAAAAACCAAATCTCTTAAATTGGGCACATCTCATCCTGATGCCTTACGTGGCCACCTAAACCACAGAGACCAGACAAGAATAAGAGAATAAAAGGAGGTGTTTATTTGAAGGGCCTTCAAAGGGACACCCTGGGCAGTCCAGAGGCTCCACCCAAGATGGACCCTGGGTCACGGGTTCTTCACACTTTGATAAGTTTGGTTCATTTGCATCTCAGGGTTAATTCTCCAATTATCACCTCAGTTTCATGATGGAATCACCCCAAGTTTGCCCCCCTTGAGAGGCTTTGAGTTGACACATTTGGGGCCCGGTGTCCTTGGAGTGGAAGCCTGCAGAGGTTTGTTGTGTGTGAGCAGCAGGAGAGAACAGCAGCTCACAGGGCACAAGGAACTCCAGAGTCACACACCAGGCAGGGCAGGGTTTGGAAAATATAAAAGTTAAAACCTAAGGCATCGATCCCAGCTCAGATTCTCTGAGCGATTCCTCTCGCTCTTTGTTTTACCAAGAGACCCTGCAACAAGTTAATTCCCTCCAGCTTGCAGCATTTAGGGAATAAACAAAAACATCGAGTGGGTTTATCTAAGGAGGGCTTGTGCCTGTGGGAGTTTTAGAAATGTTTTGGGAGTAGGAGTTCACGTTGGAGTGTGAGCGGAGATGGAGATGAGGAAGACGATAGTGTTTAAGTCCATTTATCAGATGGAAATCTTTGCATGATGAGAGAACATAGGTCTGTTGGTGTGTTGTAACAATAATAAATTAAAGAAACACAGCTAGAAACACAGCACACTTTAAACTTAAATTAACTTTAAATGGAACGGGGTAGCTTGGGGAATCAGCATGCCAGTGCTTACAGAAGGAACAAGGAAATCTCTGAATTATCTGCATGTGCTGAGAAGAAAAGCCAAAAGGCACCTACAAAACAATGGGATGAACTTGATCTTTCCCATTTAAGAAAAGTTCACAACCTTCCACCTTGTGTAAGAGTCGCCTCTAAAATACAGGGACTTAACATTTGCCCTATTTCTTCCCTTTTAAAGGTCAGGAGGTACTTTGTGTCACAATTAATCTCTGTGAGGAACAAAGGCCAGGCTGCGTGCTCTGTGTTTCCAGGGAAAGGCTGGGGGTCTCTGGGGGCAGCCGAGGCCGCACAGGGAGGGCAGAAGCTGCTTCCCTGGGCAGCTGTCAGGCAGGGAAACCATGGGAATGGCATCTCTTTGGGAGCAGGGCTCTGTTGTGGCCTTTCTTGCTCTTGGTGGAGAAAGCCCTTTATAGAATCATAGAACCATTGAACAATTAAGGCTGGAAAAGACCTCTAAGATGATTGAGTCCAACCATTAACCCGGCACTGCCAAGTCCACCACCATGGACCACAAAGCACCACATCTGTACAACTTTCAAATCCCTCCAGGGATGGTGACTCCACCACTTCCCCTGGGCAGCCTGTTCCAACGCCTGTCCACCCTTTCAGTGAAGAAATTTCTCCTATCCCCACACCTAAACCTCCCTGGCAATTTTCCTGTTGTCCAGCCCCTTTTCCTTGGGAAAAGAGATCAAACCCCGACTCTCTACACGCTCCTCTCAGGGAGCTGCGGAGAGTGAGAAGGTACCCCCTGAGCCTCCTCTTCCCCAGGCTGAACCTTTCATCCTCGTACTGCTTTTCTTTCCACCTTTGAAAAAACACCCACAGAGATTAACCCTCATAGGGGTAGATGTTCGCAAGAAGCCCAATGATTTGGTATTAAACAGGAAAGCTACGGTCCCCCCAAATTCAAGCTTGGACTGGTGAGGTCACTCCATGTGTCTTGTGTCCAGTTCTGGGCTCGGCAATTCAGGAAGGACATGGAGGGGCTGGAGCCTGGCCAGGGAAGGGAATGGAGCTGGGGAAGGGGCTGGAGCCCCAGGAGCAGCTGAGGGAGCTGGGAAAGGGGCTCAGCCTGGAG
>VZTA01029346.1:168639-180112 GCA_013398855.1 Mohoua ochrocephala
ACCCAGTTTTAAAGACACAGAAAGGCACAGGAATCGTGTCTGGGCATGGAGCAGGCGATAGGGGATACACATCATAAAGTCACCCCAAGACAACTGTGTCTTAGAGGACGGTGTTTATAAGGCACTTCGTGCAGTATTTTTTCCCCTTAATTCCTGGAATTTCATGGTTAAAGCATTCCAGCCCTGACTCACTTTGACCTTTTACTCACGTGACTCAATGGCTGAGTAAGAATTTAAACCCCTTATTTTCCTGTCAGACCTGAGCAAGAGGCACCCCCACGCCCTGGCCTTTGATTGTAAAAGGAATTCTATGGATGGGACCCCTTTTTTCTACCCTGCATCCAGTACACAAATAAAATGCTGGGGAATGAAGGTGCTTAGCCAAAGTTCCAAATAATCCTTGAGCTCCTCAGCATATGGAACTGATGCCTGTGCTCCCTCCAGCCACTGGGGGTAACTAAAAGCAGCTGGAGCATGGCATAAGGCACCCCAATCATGATTTTCTTCTTAGGAATGTCTCCTTCTTTTGCCTAATTTGCCTTAAAGTGGGAATGGATGCAGAAAACCTCATCAGAGAGATAAATCCTCAGCTCTAGAAATTCCTGATTCTTCAGTAATCACTTCCACTGGGTAAGATGCTGAGCAGTGTGAAAGGACCAGATCATTTTGCAGCTTGAAAGCCAAAGGCAGACTTGACTCCTGTGAATGAAGGTTTTCAGAGGTGTCTAGACCAGCAGTCTCAGAGAAGATGCCATCACACAGCTACTTAACCAAATTTAATGTCAACCAACACCTTTGAAAAGCCTGAGTTTGCTTTCACACATAATGTTTGTGCATGTCCTAGGTTAGTATTTTCACTGTTTTATGGGGTATTACTATTAGGTTTACTCGAATTTAGGTTGAACTGACTTTTTTTGAAGGCGATTTCTTTACTAATGGGTGATTCAAATAGGTTTGAGCCAGGTCTCCTGCCAGAAGGGGCCTCACCAGCAAGTCTGATGTCTGTTCCTCGGGTCTGACTTGTGGGGAGCTCAATTTGTTTTGTGAGGGCTGAGAAGTTCCCACAGGCTAATTCAAAGGAATTAGAGGAGGAATTACAGAGAAATCAGATCCCGGTTTCTTTTATTTAAAGGGTACCTGGAGTGCCCTATAGGCTTGTCCCATTTTCTCCTTTAAAAGGTTACTTTCATCCCTTATCTCCTTCCCACAAACTCATCCCCCAACTCATCATTAAATGCTGAATAATTCCAACACACAGGCCTGAGGGAGGACAAACACTCGTTTCCTTGGTGGTTTGAAGAGGACTCTGACAGTCCTTGAATCACCCCCGGTGATCCAGGCAGCCTGTTCCAGCGGTTTTTAATGCATTCAAATAGGATACGACAACCTCAACGAGGGAAAAATGGGCACGGATGGGATTGCCACAGCACCTGTAAGCAGGTCAGGGAGTATCCTGTTTTTGAAACATTATCATGTCAGATGTCACAGCAGCAGTGGCAGCTTCCTGGCTGGGGTTTGTTTGGTTTTTTTTTTCCATGCAAAGGGAGGGAATGGGGGAGGCTGCAGGCCACAGAGAGCTGCCAGCTTCTCTCGGCCGTGTATTTTGGTACTACAAAGGTGGCATTATTAAAGGCAGACAAAAAAAGCCTCTAAATCATGCAACCAAAGTGAACCCTAGGAGCTGAAAAACCCTTCCTTTGTGCACTCGGAAGCCCTGCTATGACCTAGCCGGTGTCTGTATACAGAGGCTTTTCTGCAGCATTTTGGCTGTAAGTGAGACATGCTATCTCCATGAGCACTGAAAACTGGGAGTCAGGAACCACCCCCATTGCTGTCACTATACATCCTGACCTCGACAGCATAAAACAAGCCAATCCAGCAAAGCATTGCTGGACTTGAGAGATAAAAAATTTAAATTATCACTGTTTTGGCTGGCATAAAATTCGATGATTCTGTTTACAGCAAAAAAATCTGGTACTGCAGAACTTCTTGTTGTGTCGCTTATACCTGAATATTCCCTGTTTTCCTGAATATCCACGGGCCTGTGGCAGGTAAATGCTGAATATTCTTCCAAGGAACCTCTCTGTTTGTACGTGGCTCAAAGATACATTGAAATCAAACTGGTGCCGTGTTATTTTGGTGAAAGGAAACTGCACATTTAATTACAGGAGAGAAAGAAAGTATTGCCCAAATCCCGATGTGCTTGTGCATGTGCATATCCACACAGCTGTGTGTGTACAGTGTGTGTATCCAAATGCACACACACACACACACACCCCCACCCTTCAGTCAAGTTATTTGATATAATCTGGAAAACAAGATTTTCCTGACAGGGCTATTTCCCAATACTGCTTCTCCAGCTTCTGTCTGTCCCTTCTATGCTCTGTGCTGCGTCTGTAAGGAAAGTTATCCCTATGGCGATCTCCGAGAGCAGCCTAATTTTGTTAGAAACAAAGGTGGTATTTCTGGGCCAGCTCATTAAAAGTAAGTACAAATTCAGAGCCAGCTGCTGCATCTCCAGGATCAGCCAGAGCAGGAGTGATTTTTGAGCCGTTGTTTTATTCTCACAGGTTTAAATGCAAGAATTGGCTTAATTCCTAGTGTACACTAGAGCAGTTACTGTGATTTTCAGCATTTTCCTTCAGTCTGTTGCTTTGGGTCAATACAAAACCCGTGATGCTGAAATTAACCTTCTGTTCTCTTCCCTGTTGCTTCTGCTTTTGCAGGCAGCTGCTAGAGACACCAAGGGAATCATCTAACAGTAAAAATTTAGAAATGACACGTGGCCAGAGTGAATGGAAGAGTCCTTCTCTCACTCTGCTTGTGCTTTTCCAGTGCCCTAAATGATTCCAGCACCAGGCAGGTGAGTCCCTGCCACTTCAGCCTTTGGCTTCACAGGTAAAAAGTACAAAGAGGGAGTTAGTGCCAAGTTCCTCGATGGCTTTTGTGGCAAGGGCAGCACTTCACCAGACTGAAACTGCCAGATTAATCTCACCTTGGCTAGACTTAATATTTCCCTTTTGTGTATGAAGAAATGCTAATGATTCCTGGAAGTTTCAGGCATTGTTATTTAAAGTTGTTTGGGAGACAAAGGGAAGGTATAAGTTTGTTTGGGTTTGGGTGAGGACCTGACCTGTGTTTGGAGTACTGGATGATTGATTGTAACACGAAAGGAGAAGGTGAGAAGTGTTCCTGCAGCTCTTTGTGCAGGAGCTTAAGTGTGTTGTGGGAGCTTAACTCGCAGGCCTAAGCTAGAACCAGCCCGTGAGTCAATATTGCTGTTGACTCTTTCAGATGTGGATTACAATGCAAACAGATGGTGTGGTCAAAGGGTCTTTAATATGAACTGTGTTCAGGAGAACGGGGAATTTAGCTTCGAAATAAATCATTTCCCCTGCCTGTTACGGCACAGACGAACAACATCAGGGCTGCTGGTTTCTTCTGTTGTGAGTTATTCCCTTTTATATCTTACACGTCTTATTCTCACTTCATTTAAGGATTAACTTAGGACAAGGGCAAGGTTTGTTCAGCTGTTGTTCACCTTCCTAGAAATGATGATTCCTAACCAAGAGCAGGGAGAGGACAACCTCTCATACCTTTTTCTCTTGTTTTTTTTGGGTTTTTTCCAAGTTACGTGCCATGTCACCTTACCTTCAGCAGCTAGATAGTAAGTGACTTTTTATTTAGTAACAGCCAGCCTTAATTAATTGTAATTTGACAAAAGCTGTGTAAATACCTCTGTGCAAAGGAACAAGGCATTCAGGCAAACAGAAAAAGGGAAAAGGAACACTTGAGTGACTAAGAGTGTTATCTGGCACGAGGCAGGGACAAGCCTTTTGTTGGTAGCTGAGTCAAAAGACTACACGTGGAGACCTCAGTGACAGCTAAGGACACACTGGATGAAACCTCAGGTGCAGATAAAGACATTCCTGTAAGGGGCCTGAACTCGGAGTGACCCACAGGGATGGGTCGAGCAGCACAAGCTGCACACACAAAGCCTGACTCCAGCTGGAGGAGACAGCATGAGCTGACCATAAGTTTTACAGAGGAGATTCCTGGGTAGAGGGAAGGTAAATCGGGCCAGATTAGTAACAGACACTCTGCCAGCCAAGAAAGGGATGCAAAGCTCCACTGTGCTTTCATTCATTATTAAAAAAGAAAGATGGTTCCATAAGGACTTAAGCATCCTTAACACATTAATCTCAAAATTAGGATATCGCAGCAGCACTGAAATCATAGTCTCAGACAGGAATCCTAAAACTGCCTTACTTTAGGGCACTAAAGTGAGTCCAGCAGCAGGGATAAGCCATATGAGCAAAGCAGTGCAAAGGCAGCTCCTGCTCCTGTTGGCATTAGAGAGGACCTTGCCTTCTCCATGAGGATCTCCTCCCCGCAGCACGTCTCACCCAGGCTGTGTGCTGTGTGCTCTGGGTTCATGGATTTGCAGGGAATTTTGCTCAAAGTTATGGTGTTTTCTTCAAAAGCTAAGGATGAGACCACTCACAGCACTGATGGGTAAGGACAGGCCAATGCAGAAGCAAGTGGGGAAGGAATTTACTTAAAAAGAAGCCCCATTGACTATATTTCCATTATTTTTCTTGATATTTATTTCAAGTCGACTTGAGCGCTGTTCCCAAAGGTCTTGGGTTTTTTCCCTCTGGCAAACGTAGAGCTGCATTTTCTGAAGTATTGTCTGTTTTCCCTGAAGGTTTTCTTCTGACTCTGATTGCTTTTAAATGTCACTCTGCTGCTTTAGGCTGCTGGTAGGTGGTCTGAGCTGAATGGTTACCATTAGATGGATTATACCTAGACTCATTTTCCATGTCGGATCCTGACCTAGTAACCTTCTTCTCCAAATTCCAAAGGTGAGATTTACTCTAAAATGACCTGGTTGCCTAGGCAGAATTGCTACCAGTCAGAACAGGAAATAATATTGGGAACTGAACTTTGACAGCACTTTAATACACCGTATCTGTTGGCAGACCATTTCATCTGAGCCTTAGGTTCACCTTCAAACTGGAGATGGTTTTTTGCCAAACACGCTGCTGCCATTGCAGGTGTCCATCATTTTTTATAATTTTTATCTGTTGCAGTTTGCTTTATGACTTCATTTTGAGGCCGTGTTGGTTTTTAGCCACCACCTCAGTCAATTCATTGTAGCAAATTAATGTTCCCAGTAAATACTGCGAAGACAGTGGGGAGTTCTAAAACGGTGACAATAAACATTTTAACTCGTACATAAACTGGTGATTTACTGAAAGTGTTATTTACATTTTCATTTGCCCGTAAGCTGGAGCTGGTTGCACAGAAAAACCCTTCAGCCTTGTCCCACACGTATGATTTGGGACTAATACCTTCCCAGCGTTGTTATCTTCACACACACGGGTTACTGCTTCAATTCAGTGTGCATCTGAGTAACGAAGGTGGTGGTTGCTGCAAACAATTTCATGCAGGCAATGTGCACCTAATGAAAGGTATGTTATCACTTGAAATCCAGCCAGGTAAGGATTAAAAATAGGCTTAAGTGCTATTTGAGATCTCTTTATTTTTCAAATGCTTTTATCTACTTTACTACAGTATGAAGGACTAATAGTAGAGGACACTGAGTACATAGAAATCGTGGTCCACTTTGCTTAGTGCCTACTCCAAAGCCACTTGAAACAGTAGGAACCTTTGCATAGCAGACAAAGCAGGAAAAAACCCTATTTTTTTCCTTCAAACACATGATTTGCAGGAACAGAAGTGTTACTTCACATGCAAATCCTTTTTTTCTGTAGTTGGATTATTTATAAAGTTTATTATATATATTATTAAAATAATGCAATCTTTTTATTTTTCTCCTATCAGATCTCAAAACATTCTAAAAGCTGAAGCTTCTATATTGAAATGATCCAGGTAGAACCCAATTCCTGTTCTCTCCTGTGGTCCTGAGAAGAGAAGAGGTGAAAGGCTCAGTGTCTGTAGAGTTCTCTCTGGGATCAGTGTGTGCATGTACAGGGGGTTTGGAACAAAAATAACATCATTCCTTTCTCTTGGAATGAAGCCAGGCTGAGGGAGTTGGGACTGCTCATCCTGGAGAAGAAGAGGCTCTGGGGAGACCTTGGAGCCCCTTGCAGTACCTAAAAGGGCTACAAGAGAGGTGGAGAGGGACTTTGGGCAAAGGGCACAGAGTGACAAGGGGAAATGGCCTTAAGCCGAAGGAGGGTGGGTTTAGATTAGATATAAGAAATAAATTCTTTGCTGAGAGGGTGATAATGCACTGGCACAGGTTGCCTAGAGAGGTTATGGACTCCCCATCCCTAGAGGTGTTCAGGACCAGGCTGGACAGGGCTTGGAGCAATCTGGTCTAGTGGAAGGTGTCCCTGTCCACGGCAGGGGGTTGGAACTGGATCATCTCTAAGGTCCCTTCCAACCCAAACCATTCTGTGTTTCTGTGATTCTCTCCCCTGAGAGGCTGCCGTGGCTCTGCAGCTCTAGGCTCCAGTCTTGCAAACACCATAACTGAATTGCAGACCAGCTAAAATTACCAAGGCAGACAAACCGTGGGCTGCTAAATCCGCGGCAATGAAGCCACTAACAGCCCTGCTCATTTCTGTGGACAGTCACATTCATTTTCCTTGCTTTCCTACAGCAACAAGCCGTGCTGGTCTCACACGTATCCAGCATCCAGATTCATCTCACGCCGCTTTAGACATCCGAGCACAGCTCCCACGGCAAGAGTCCGGCTGCCCCGGGGTCCCTCTGGAGCCAATGGGAACAGACAGGCACCTCGAGCAGGTGATTCATGGACCACACCAAAGGTCTGAATCACTCCTCCCATGGAGTGGTTCTCTCGCTCCACTGATTACAGAGGCAATTGAGGGTAAATGGGTTCATGCTGTAGGTGGTCAGCCAGGTGGAATGTATCCAGACCTGTTCCAGTTAGGCAGGAGCTGCATTATCACAGCTGGTTCTGAATCCTTCAGTTTCTTCTTGCAATATTATTCACAGCTACGTCACACGAATATGGCCTTTCTGGAAAACATTATCTTTTTAAAAATGCTTAACTAAATAATGTGCAACTCCATTGCCCTGCACTTGCAACTGAGTGCACTTTTAGGTCGATACCTTTCATTATAGCTATAAACTATCTGAAGACGTGCTGAAATCAGTCTACACTGAGGGAATGTACTACGTTTGCATTAGATATTAGGGGTGTATTTCATTTCAGATTGAAATAAACGATACTTGGCTTTAAACATTCTTTCTAGCTCAAGGGGATTTCTGCCGCCGTAAATCCGTACAAAAAACACAACAGATGCAATAATTCTGAGCTGCAAATTGCACAACTGAAGCTGAAACTAAGCTGAAAGCCTTTTCGAGTTCAGCAGGTTTGTACTTGAGTGAGAATATGTGGTTTTGGTTGCAGGAGTAACAGCTAAATTTGAAAAATATTTATGGTCTTGACATAGGTATGATTCCCACTAAAATAAATTGTGTAAGTTCATCTGGTGTTTTAAGAGTCCTCTCCATGTCTCCAGTTGCTTTGTGGAGACTTTTCTTCCTAAGTCCAACTCCAAAATCCTCTTCAGCTTCAGCGCAGCCAATTCCCACTTGATTTACACCTGCCTGAATCCGGCATAGATCCACGCAGACCCACACTGTATAAATAAAATGTCGATGTAAAGAACTGTGCCAGGGTTTCTAGAAGTCGTGGCTTCCACCGCCCGAGGGCTGACACATTTACTGGTGCACTTATCTTTATACATGGGCATAACCATTAATTACCTCCGTCCTCTTCTCCACAGGCCACCTTCCAGCCTCTTCCCTCTCATTCCTTCTCCCTCAGGCAAAGTGTCTCCTCTGTCTAGCAACCTCTGGAGACGTTTTTGTTACGGTAACAGAATGGTCCAGGTCACGTCTATCTACTGACAAAAGGATAATCAGTGCTGCTGGCAAAAATCCTGTCCTTGCATCTATTCATCTCGGTATGAAATGCTTGAAATGCGTTCAGAATGCATTTTGCTGCTAAGTCATTAAGTGATCTGTAAAGGACAAGGAGTAAATAAGGTACCGTCAGCTCGGCTCGGAGGGGGAAAAAAAACTGCGTAGGCGATCTTGGACTATTTTCAGCAGAGGTTTTGTGCTAGCGTGGGGTGGCTCTGAGGCTCGCGGAGGAAATTTCAGCACAAACGAAGCGCGAAGCCCTCGGCGGGCAGAGAAGGCGGCGGGCGAGGCTCGCAGGGAGCAGCAGGTGTTTGTCCTCAGAGCCCCCGGGCAGGGCAGCTCCGGCCCGACCCCGACACCTCACCCCGCAGCGCTGGCTGGCAGGAAGAGCTGGCTGCTTTGCTGAGCTTGGATAAACATTAGGATCTAATTTATCATGTGACAGGAAAGGAAACCTTTTTTTTCCCCCCCTCCTCCCTGTTTTTAACAGCCTTTGTTTGAATTTCAGCGTGCGGTTTTTTGAGGTGCAAAGAGTGGAGGGAGATTTAACCTGGGTCTCTGAACTGATTACTTTGCTGTCAGCTGATGTATGTGGGGCTCTTTCCAGACACATCCACAAATGTTACATCTCACTAAATGACATGGACAGGGAGCCAGACCTCTTGCTGAACTTACAAAAGACACATCACACTCATTTAATTAAAAAGATCTGAGCTGCTGGTGCTCTTCATGTCGGACGCTATATCCTGGGTTACATGCCCAGGAGGAAGGAAAAAAAGGAAACTGTTTTCCCTGTACTAAAAAGTAAATAGGACTGAGAAATATTTCGGTATTTGCAGAGCCCGGGAGTTCTGACTTTATCATTCCACGTGTATTTCGTGCAGCACAGAGCATTATGCAAAGATCTGGTTATTCACTTTTTCTCTGGAATTTCAAGTCCTGGCCCTATGCTGATCCGGTCCCAGCTTTGGTGGACTGCACACGGGAGTAGCAATTGGCTTTAAAGTCAGGCCTTTTGGGTGCTTTTGGGGCACCTCAGAAATTCTGCTGTATCCACGGTCTGGGCTTTGTGTGGCATTCGCAGAGCGTGGCCCCTAAGGAAGGTATTTGCAGCATGCCACGTGGGAGGCGTATTCCATATTCTGGATGTAGGTTCCCTCCTGGACTAAGCCATTCTTTTGGGCATGAATAAATACCTGGCTCTGTACAGTGCCTCCTTCTCATGTAGCAGACATTTATATGCCATGGGAACTCTGTTCCCACCCGAGGCTGAAACCCATTTCTCAAGAAAGTGCCTAACCACTGGCATTTCCACCCTCCTCTGAAACCTGTGTACAGAGCCATTGGAAGGTGACAGAGATAAAGGTGACAACTCCTTGAGGCTGAGGAGGGTCTGCAGCTAAAACCTCCTGCCTCTGAGATGGGAAATCCAACCACAGATGCGAGGAGCTGAGCAAGCTGAATGTGAGTGTCTGTGCCTTGTTAACAAACTGGGGGAAGTGAAAATTAATATACGGAGCTCATCCATATTTATTCTCAATTCAGAATTGTGTGGTAGGTTCTTGACTTTCATAATGAAGCAGGATTATAGCATGGCACGAACCTTCATTTTTTGGTTTTAACCATTTAAGGACGAAACAAAACTTAGTTTCAAAAGAAAAACACACCTTCCAAGGCATCCCAGACCGAGAGAAAATGTAATTCCATGTTTTAGGATCTACATGAATACAGAGATTCCCTTATTAATTTATTCCACATGACCTGGCTCTGAGATCAGTTAATCTGAGTGGATACACTGCAGTGTCCAGTTTGGGAGAGATTATCAACTCTGTGCCCGTTACAGTCTTTAACCTTTTGCCCTTTCATCCACAAAGTCTCCATTGGACTCACATGTTCAACACAAATCAAATTAGGCCAAATCAATCTTTCAATCAATCTTAAAGCAACATTATTGGTTTTCATTTTTTATGTGTGATGAGTTGAAGCGACATGGTGTCTGTTCACACAGCCCTAAATTCCACTTTACTTTCCAGCCTTGCTTTGGTTTTCCTGGAGCAGGTTATTCTGAAGATGCTGCCCTGGCACCTGCTCAGCCTGAAGTCTTCTTCATCCACTGAAGGTAATCTGGATCAAAGCTTATAAATAAAAGCATTTACCCATGTACAGCTTAATTCATAAAAATTAAATTTGGAATCTTTTTTGCTACTCTTCCTACATTGAAAAGTCAGATCTCAGTTAGCTATTCAGATAGTCAGCGTTCAATCTGTGCTAACCAATATTTGGCAGAACTCGTGATCTGAATGTGCCTCATCATATTTGGCTTTTTCCTCTACGTTCCAGCTCCCAGAGTCAGGGGATTACATTAGAAACTTCAGGAGGAAAGAAAAGCAATCTAGACCTCAGAGCTTTAGAGGGAAAGCTTAAAAAACGTGACCTGGATTCACTCGGAAGGCTCAGATACCAAAGGGAAAGAACACAACGTAGTAAACTTGTAAAGAATTACCCCTGGGGGGAAAGAAGACTGACTCATTAGCGACCCTTTCTACCCAGTGCTAGGTGTCGGGATGTTGCGTTTACAAATTAATCCACATAATCCAGCCACAAATCTGCAGAACCTTCTGTGCAAGGACTGCCACTTTTTGGCATGACTTGCCTCTGTCTGTGTAACTGGCCCTTGATGGCTTTTAGAGCTTTCCACTGTAAAAGCAGCAATAGGGTGCAACGCAAATGCTTTATTCAGGGTGGTAACACAAATGAAGAGACGAAAAACAGTTTTCTAAGCTTTGCCTGCAAACTTCAACCTTCAACTCACGGGCACGGTGAAGGCTCCAGGAAGAGAGTAAAAGCTATAGAAATGCAACTGGAAAAACATTGACATGGTGTTTTGGAAAAATAATAGTCAGTGTAGCCAAACCCAGTTTCCTGTGGAGAACAGGCCATGTCAGTGAAGTGTCACCCCTCGCTGGAGCTGTGCTGGGGACCTGGTGGCTCTGCTTCACAGAACCGCAGAATGGATTAGGTTGGAAAAGACCCCTGGGATCACCGCGCGCAGTCCATGACCGAACACCACCGTGTCAACCGGGCCACGGCAGTGAGTGCCGCGTCCGGTCCTTCCTTAAACCCCTTCGGGGACGGTGACTCCTCCACCTCCCTGGGCAGCTCCTTCCAATGTCTGATCATCCCTTCTGCAAAGGAATTCTTCCTAATGTCCATCCTAAACATCCCCTGGCAGCTCAAGATTACATCCTCTTGTCCTGTCACTTGTTGTCTGGGAAAGGAGACCAAGTTGGCCACAGCCTCCCGTCAGGGAGTTGCAGAGAGTGATGGCGTCCCCCGCTTTTGTCGAGGCTGAGTCCCCCAGCTCCCTTAGCCTCTCCTGGTGCTCCAGACCCTTCCCCGGCTCCATTCCCTCCCCTGGACTCGCTCCAGCCCCTCAGTGCCCTTCCTGAACTGAAGTGACCGGAACAGGAGAAGAACTCGGGGCACCCGAGGCGCTGGGAGCGGGCTGGGGCAGCCGGGGCCGGGCGAGGCGCTGCGACCCCGCTCC